>OZ007567.1:54740141-54762641 GCA_963931925.1 Onchidella celtica | reverse complement strand
TTTCCATGGAAACCGAGATCGATTATGCTAATAAAATGAACGATCAGCCATTTTTCTGCACTCAGTTAAAATATTTTGCTCGAAATCATCTTAGAAATAATGTTATTGTGATTTTTTTAAGAGGTATAAAAAATTTTCACCCCTAAGCCAGATTTCGCCAGATCCACTCACATTAATTTGTCTCCTGCTTCCAAAAATAAAGCATGTTGCTGATTAGAGAACGAAGACAAACTAAATGTGATTAATATTTCAACGGTCTCCATGCTGCTGCACTCAACTGGGATGCGCCTGTTTGGAAGGCCCTCTGCCCCTCTGCCCTACCCCGATACCCTTGCCCATACACATCACAGGTATTAAATAACACAATAATGATAATGATTGGAAAGTAAATTTAGAACCAGACCTACAACTCATTTGTGAGTCGAGTGTCCATTCCTATTTTGTTACTACAAAAGTCACCGTTATAATTTACTATTCAGACAATAATTCTGATCAGTACCTGGACTGTTAAAGCTTACATGTTGTTTTTGTTGTTGTTGTTGTTTACTATTTTGTCATTCTCTATTTCCCCCCCCCCCTTCCCCACCACCCCGTCACCCCCAGCAGTTCAGGTAACTTGTCTGTAGATCGTGTGCTTTGATCGCCAGCCATGTGCAGTGAATGTACTCCAGGTTTGTGTCAGTCATGCCGAACTCACAAGTGGTCTTGAAAATTGTTTTTCCGAAAAAAACTCTTTTAATTGATGCAGGAAACACACGTCATTCGGTGATGTTTATCATTGAATTCAGGTAGTTTAACTTTCTGGTGGCAGCTCTTTACGTCTGTTTCAAGGACGTCTCCAGCACTTTATACACATAAATAGTAGTCAAGTCCTGACGTAGCTGATAAATTATTCTATTTAACATTATTTAGTATGAGCTCTGATATCGAGCATTAATTTAAGTTCGCGGACGAAGCAAATAAATGATGGGAAAAAAAGTGTGGCGAAAAGAAAAGGTGTGTTGCAAAAAGGTTTGTACGTTGGCTTTGCAAATATACAGTACTTTCTTGTTTTGTGTTTTATCATGTCGTTTCCGTATTCTTTTCTAAAGGGAGGCTTTGCTACATACAGCGTTTTCGTTTATCCACACATTGACTTGCTTCAAGCCTTGTTTGTTTGTTGTTTTTTTCTTTTATATATATATTTATTGTCAGTTTCGGAACAAAGAGGATGTCTTGTTAACATTTCAGAAGCCACAACGGTGTATGAAATACAGAAAAAATGTCTCGTCTTTCAATACAGAACAGCCCTTACTTATCTTGTGGGAAATGTTTTACATGGAGTGGTGGTGTAACAAATATTATGGCACAGAACTTTAGTTAAAATGTTCCCAGGAGATCGAGCATTTAAACAATTAGATCTGTTGTTAGTTCGCCAAAAAAAAAAAACATAATGATAATGATAATGCAGATCATTTATATAGCGCCTAGTCCAAACGAGTTTGCTCTAGGCGCTTTACAGAAAGTCTTGTTCTCTCGATTTGCATCTCTCTCACTCTCTCTTTCTTTCTCTCACCCTCTTTCTCTCACTCTCGCTATCTCTCTCTATCTCAGAGCAAATTGAGAGTGCTACATATTAATGTAATTTGTTTTACAGCGAATGGTGTCGTAAACGGCACAGAAATTGGACAACCGTGTCTGACTTTTCAATACAGAAAATTTCACATAGCTTTCATAACCCCGAGTTACACAGAGCAAGTCTATAGCTGTTTTATTTGTCTATGCACTGATTTTCTCAAAGCCCTTTGCCTCTGTATTTTTTTTTTGTCTGATGCAGTGCAAACTGTGGTTCAGACTAAACTGAAAATCTGTTATATATAATAAGAGAGAGAGAGAGAGAGAGAGAGAGAGAGAGAAGTGTTTATTAGGATACGAGAACAGCCTCTTCACGAAAGTGCATCCTACTCACAGTTTTTTTGTTGTTGTTGCTTTGTAGCAACACGGCAGTTTCAACTTAGTACAACCTGACTCATTTCCGCGAAGAGACTTGAACGTAAAGAACCTTCAGACTATTTTCTGGGGCCGTATTTCAGTTGTGATTATTGCGCGCGCGCGTGTGTGTGTGTGTGTGCATGCGTGTGTATGTGTTGTTGTTGCTTTTTTTTTTTTACATATTTTTGTTATTTTGCGTTCTTTTTCCGGATCTTTTCGAAAGAAATTTGTGGCCTCGTTTTGACTAACTTGTGTCACGATTTTCCCCCACTTATCACCATGACGTCAGCAAACTCCTTTCGTTCTGTCTTTTTTCATCCGTATCCAGATTTACATAACTTTAAAGAAACCAGGATATGGAATTACTCGACTTTCATTTAATGTTAATCTTTTGAATCCCAAATTTGATGTTTCACTGTCAATAGTTTTTCAATGGGTCTGTTAGGGTGAGAGTGTTCGCATTTCAGGTTGAGATGATAGTATTATTATGATACAGGTTGCGCGGGTAGCCATTGGACATAGCCTTATAACGGAGAAGGTAGCAAATTCGCGAAAACATGAAAGTGAAAACACGAGTTAATGTCCGGGTAAGTTTCCCTTCTGACGGAAATTACCAATTACGTCGTTTGCATTAAAAGGTGTGTGTGTGTGGGGGGGGGGTGGGAGCTGGGATTTCCTCAGAGACATTTTGATAGAGAAATATCTAAGCTTTCAAATACTACATAATTATACTGTGGAAGTCTGATTTGCTCTAAATTATTTTTTTTTTTTAATCCATATCCTGCATAATAATGTCTACAGTACTGACGTTAAAGTCAATCTCCCATGCTCTGTTCCACTGACATGCTTCACACTGTCTCCTTCAGTGTTGGCATGTCTGCGGGTCCAGCCAGAATTGTTGTGGGCGAACTAAAGCCGTGAGACATGAAATACAGATGAGAAATAGGCTTTTAAAAGGTTAAAAACCACTGTTTTGGACCTACCGTACCTACATAACTATATGCCCATTGGAAGCTTTGCTGTTTAGACAACAACAACAACAACAACAACAAAAACAAAAAACACAGTGTCTGATTATCAGTAGCGTACAGGATTCACAGTAAACGCACCGTATAATCTAATCGAATCCTTTTCTCTAAGGTGCAGAAAAGAAAATAATTACGCTCACGGCAGTAATACGAAATAGATTATTTTGGTTTAAACAACTTTGTCCTCAGTATTGGTCCACAGAAGGGTAATATTACTCTGGTTTCTGTCTAGCCAAGCAAAATGTGAGTGTGCATGAGAAAACCCGGCATAAGTCGGCAACATGACATTTTGAGTTCTGTACATATAATAAAAGACAAGACATTTCTGATAAATTGATGACAATGACCCCCCTAAAACAAGATTTTGAGAAAATGGCATTTAATCCTACAAGTGGCAATAGCTAATTGACCAAGTAATATTGGAGTGATTGCTGTTAGGAGACCGTAGTCTAATAACTAAGCCGTTATAGAGATCATAGTGAGTAGTGTTCACTGCTCATCTACAGTTTACCCTGTAACATGCCACGGTCCCCTAGCAACAGCCAAGTCGGAAGTTTTTGGATCTTGTTAGGAGACGGTGGTCTAATTACAAAGCCGTTATAGAGATCATAGTGAGTAGTGTTCACTGCTCGTCTACAGTTTACCCTGTAACATGCCACGGTCCCCTAAACAACAGCAAAGTTGGAGGTTTGTGTCGGACCCATATTTTCACTTCAAAGCCGTTTTTCTCAAAATCAGCTCTGTCGAATTATACCGGGTTTTCTCATGCACACTCACAAATGCTATCACAATAATAATATGATAAGTGTTCTATCCTCCACGACTCCATTTTTTTAAGAAATTTGGGTTCAAAAACGTTTGAGCACTCCTAAACAAAGAAACGACGAAAATTTGCAAATGGTGAGTATTAATATTCATTTATTTAATGTTTACCTATTTATGATAAGTAATTAATTGACTTGAAATTAATAGGAGATAAAGGTAGATGTTAACATGAAATCAATTTCTGCGAAAAGTGGACACAGCAAACTAGTGAACCCGGGGTGACGAAAATGTGTACTGTCTTCTTAGCATGTGCTTTCATTTTCATAACTGGGAGTCGTGCTTGCCGTGTTTAAGGTTAGATTGCAGTGCACAGCAGCAACTCCAGCCAGTTTAGCGGATGGTTGGTGGGCGTTGCTGGTACGATAGGGTCTCCTCTTGTTCTATCCTTCTCAGAATTTACATTCATTTTCATAACTGCGAGTGCCACCTGCCTTGATTGAGGTTAGATTGCAGTGTGATGCCAGAGCTCCCACCACAGCAGCGGCTGGTTGGTAGGCGATTCTGATATGGTCTCCTCCCTGTCCTATGGTACTGTTATAATTAAATTAGTCTGTCCATCGTCTTCCTTATTTCTGGCACAATGTGACCGTTATCGTGTCATAATGAGCCATGTGTGGCACAAGTCGCCCGCCAGTCTTTCTGTACACAGTGATCATTTTGTGAAACACATTCATGGTGGATATAGCAGCCATTAAGTCCAGTCAACAGCCAGGTCAGAAATGATCAAATGTAAAACTTGCGCCGTGAACGCAAAATGTATTTTCGTCGTGAACTGATGAAACGGGTAATTAACCATTGATCAGTCATACGGGAAAGTGGGGGCAAATGATTTTGATTGCAAAAACAACTGGCCCACTTATTAAGGCAATATACTTTGCAGCATGCATCGTCTCTGAGTACTTCAACCGTGGCCGTCTTAACACATGGACACACTGGGCAATTGCTCAGGGGCCCCAAGGATTAAGACGGCCCTGACATCAACTAGCGTTTTCCGTTTTGTTTTTGTTGTTGTTTTGTTTCTTGTGTTGTTATTGTTGTTCGTTTTCTATTGATGTTGATGATGCTGTTGGTGACGATGGGCGTGCTTTTATTGCTTAAAAAAAAAATTCTTTTCTATCTCTGTTCTCGTCGATAATTAGGATGCTGGGGTTATGGGCAAGGAGTGTGCAGCAAACATTTGGAATGGCTCAACGCACATGTTTCTAGGAATAAGTATCGTCTTTGAGCATTGGGAGTGTTGGCATCTTTTTTTTTTATTTGAAACATGTCTATAGGCCTAATAGCTTGTACAAAGAAGTGCTCTTGTCTGTATTGCTTAATGTGTGCAGACTTCTCGTTCACGGCTGCCTGGATCTTTGTAACCGAATCGCTCGTAAAAAAAAAACAACTTATTTCATGTCAGGGTCGACAGCCCTTTATTTTCGTCTTCTCAGTCCTGTGAACAAAATGAAAGGCCTGCTGAGGTGAACATCAAACTGGGAATTGGCCATGCGTGTGTGCTACATCTCAACCAAATGTGGCATAGAAATCAACACCGTGGCCAGAAGGCTGCACCGTTTACTCAATGAGCCATGCTTTTTATTTCAAATGTTAAATTTATAGGACATGCCAAAAAAAAAAAAAACGATAATAATACTACCTGTAACACTGATAATAGTAATAATTAAACAAACAGATAGATAAATTAATAGATAAACAAGTAAATAGATACATAAATAAATAATGGTTCAATAAATAAATAGATCAACAAATAAATGAGCAAGTAGATAAATAAATAAATAAATAAATAAATAAATAAATAAAACGCGCCGACGTGCTGTCAAACGTATGAAAATAAGAATGTATATTTTCTAGGAATATCTGTAGTATATTAATTGGCATACATAAAGATTTTAGAGGCTACACTATGGTAGGATCGAGTAGTTCTTGGAAATTGGATTTTTCTCATATTTTCAAGTCCCTGGTCCTATTGGGGGGTAGGATCGAGTACCTAGTCTTCTCGGATAAGGACGAAAAAATTCGGAGGGCCCGTGTGCACGTTGCGCACGTTAAAGATACCTTGGCAGTTGGAAATCGTAAAGAGCAGGCCGAAAGGCCGCTGCCCGGGCAAAATTGAAATTAATAGATTAAAAATTTATCCATATCATCTCCCCCCCCCCCCCCCCCCCCCCGCCAGAACAAGAAATAATAAAACAAGTAAAGTGAGGTGTAAATGCCAAGGGCAGCGAACCTCCTAAAATAAAGACCTCAAATCACTAGAATATCAGATAAACAATAAATGCAACAAGCGAGCAGCTTGAGTTATTGGCAGTGCATTAAACATTAAAACCACTGATATTGTAAGAAAAATGCCTTGCTGACGTGTCTAGGCAACGGAACAAAGCGGTTCGGTGCATCTTATTATGATATAAAACAGTGTGGGAGAACGGATTATTTTGTGTGAAACAAACCGGTAAAACCCTAATGAATTGTGACATGTATGTTTTACTGGCTTAATGTGGCATCCTATATCCATTCATGAAGAAAGAAAAATTGGTAATGAGCGTATGATTTTATCAAATAGTGTCTGCATTCTTTAGTTCAGTACAGACTTGTCCACGACTTGATCTGTCACACAAAACCCTACCATTCCTATCAGTTTGTTTTTAGTTTTATTCGTCATTTGTTAAGACCTGCATTTAGTAAGCCCTGTTGTAGTTTGTATTTAATGGGCGTTACTGGTAGTGTCTCCTATCGCTGTGTTATAGCCTGTCAACTCTATCGTCTTGGCATTTTCCTAGCACAGTGTGAACGTTATGGTGTCGACGTGTGTTCTCCAAACTGAAAAGCTCAAACCAACCATAATTATTTTAGTATCTGCAATCTCGGAGCCTTTGAACCAATTACTTGATCAGCCTACCAACCTCTTCCCAATCCAGGCTACTAATCACCCTAGCTCAACTCTGTCGTGCTTTTGACCAAAATAAAACAACAACAACAAAACCCAACGGTGAGGCAGGGGCCGGGCGGCCAGTGCACAGTGGATAAAAGTTGCAGCAGTGTGTGCAGGGAATTTGCTTAGCGAAACACAACGTTTTAACAAGTTTTAAACGACGACATTCTGAAAAAGATCATCAGTATGAGTGTAAAATCTGAAAGTTACATGCTAATAATTATATTTTATGTTATTTGCTGTTCAGGCTAGTAGGGCGATTAGTCAATCTCGTTTTACGTCGGTATTTACTCCGACTCGAACTTTCTTTGAATCAGTTATCGAGCAGGACTTGCTTCAGTCTTAGTAAAATGCGCGGCCCGTTCAAGTCTCGGGTGGCTGGTGGGAGCCTCTGGTAGGATCTTCTTCTGTCCTATCATTCTGCTGTATTCAGCCTGTCGTCTTGGTTCTTCCTAGCACAATATAATGACCGTTATCATATCGACGTACGTGCCTTCTCTAAACCCATTGAAGTCCAAGGTCCACAAAGCCGAGGCAAAATAGACAATGCGCTATATAATAGGCCTTCCTTGCTGTTAGCTGAGGAGCAAGCATGGAAGGCGTGCTGTGATCTCGTCACGTTTTTCTTTTATTAACATAGATCATGTTATCTATCGTCAGAGGATAAGATAAAAGAATTATAAAGAATAAATGAAGCCACAGACCTGATAATATAATTTGTTAACGCATGCGTGTAATATTACATTATTATTCGTGTGATTTAGCTTATATGAAGTCCATGTTCATAAATCAACTTTCAACGTGTGCTTTGAAGCCAAGATCATTACGCAATGATTATTTTCAAAGTAATCTACGCAGATGAAATTAGCATCTTCAACTTCCAAATTCGTTTGAGTTAACTGGTTTCAGCAAAAAAAATTTTTATGTTTTCGTCTGAATTGTTTTGATGCTGTGATCTATTTGCCTTGTTTGCCCAATGCGAAAATTTGATTAGGTATGTGTAAAAATTGTCCCAAGATCTTTTTTCCGGAATACGAGTGGATGCAAAGCTGGTTGGCTTTTGTAAAAATGATGCGAGGCGAGAGAGAAAGTGAACAACGGAGACACCGAACGAAAACAAAGTTTCGAAACTTGCCATTCTGAGCAAGCCTTTAGGGGCGCATTGCGAAATAGAGAATGATGAAGTCCGTGGGTTTTTTTTAATCCTTTCTTTTCTGGGCGTGCTCATACTTGAGGGAATATTGCATTATAGATCCGATACTCATTCCGGTACAGCCCTTCTATTTTGCCTCTTGTTTTGTATCCTAAGGTCAACACTAATGTAGTCTTTTCTTTTAATTCACCGTTCAATTGTTCTGGCATTTGGAGGCAATGGAGCGGCAAATCGATACCACAACATGATCAACATTACGGGTCTTTGTCCATGGATTTTCCCCTTTTGTCCATCCTCGTTGGCAGTAGCGGGGGTTGCCAGCTACTGTGTGTTCTCACTGGAAATAAAGGAAGCCTGGAAAGGATAGATACTATTGTTGTTGCTGCTGTTGTATTTGTTGATGGTGATGAAGTTTTTGTTATTATTGTTGTTATTTGTTTGTTTGTTTGTTTGTTATGCTGCTGTTGCTTTATTGTTGCCCTGTTGTTTTTTTCGAATTTGTTTTTTTCTGTGTGTTTTTTTTTTAGTTCCTAATCAACTCTCGAAACAGACTTGTTTTAGACTCACTGGTGCACGAAGTTCAGTTTAATTCCGAAGACCACGTCTCACTTTAAAAGGGCAGAGAAACAGACTTTTCTCAGTGCGATAGAGTCTTGATTTTTTTTTTTTTTGGTGCTGTTTACTGTTTTGTCATGTTTGACGAGCGCTGCTGTCAGAATGCCTTCTATTCTATCTTCCTATTGTATTAATGACGTGTCATATTGTCGTTTCGCTAATACTGTAATCATGAGAGGCGGAAACTCGAAGTGCTCTGTTTTGTTTACCTCTCCATCCAGCATCAGAAATAGTTGGGGTTTTTTTTACGTGCATTATTATAAAACGTTTACCACGAAACAAAACAGACCGTTTCAAAAATGTATTAAATCAATAAAAAAAAAAAAAAAAAAGATATGGGCATTCACTATGTACGGTCTTGTGGGGAAACTATTGACGTGTGTTGCAGCAATTTACAGATGTTCAGTGTGCGCATAGCATTTGCAGACATCTTACGTCACTCATCCACTCAGGGTGATTGCCAGCTGACAGTTGAACAATCAGTGCAATCGACCGCCTTGTTGGCAGGTTGCCAAAACGCCCGCCATTTCTTATTGGTGATCATAGCGAAAACTTCAACGGTCTCAGAAATTATGAATTTTAGTTCCATAAAGTTTGGTGTGGGATAACTTTGTGAGCCAATGCAAAATATTTCAAACAAATTTGGAAGACAGTTTCCCAGAATGTCGAGGCTGAATCCGCTCTTCTAAGCAAAAAAAAAAAATGCCGCGCTGTGATGGCAAACTCCTGAATTAGTCTTTTTTATTAACCGCAACTTTTACTCCCTTGTAATCCTAATGATGGATATTATTTTATCATGCCATGAAGGTTCAGAGTCGGGTATTTTTCCATATTAATGTTCTGTGTGCATGTTTGTCTTTTGGGAAAATGAGTGTAAAATCAGGGCCAAAACGCCTACAGTATTGCGTCACAAACACGTCTCGAAAAGTTTTCGACCGCGCTAGCTTGGGAATGGCACATATCTAGATCTATATTAATAAAAGTGAAACCTTACGACAATTGCAGCGCGCCTTTCGCTACTCCTCCGTTAATGCTGATTTGGTGGCCCTCAGATTTTATATAGCGCTTAGTATAGACCGTGGTCGTGTCACCGGCACAGAAAATAAAAAAATAATTAACAACTCGCAGAACGTTTGTATTAGTTCCTAGGTTGCGACACATTGGCGTTCGGTCTATTTTTTCGGCAAATTAATGTAATTGAGATTGGTTCCGGTATCGAGATCATCACACTCACAAAACAACTTCCAGTTAGGACTGGTTTGAATGATGAGATTGAGTTCTAAGACTATCAAGTATAAAACTTTGTGTGTTCTCAATGTGCCTAGACTGGGAAAAAGAAAGGGTCTGGAATTGGGAGATTGACGCTGCTGGGCCAAAAGTACAGGTTTGTGTTTTCAATATTATTCCTAGGAAAATATCATAATATTTCTTTTCCATTAACACATGACGTTATCACTTCCTGCGATGTGCAAACCATGCGCAAATCGTAGCCATTTGACGGATGCTGGCGGGACGCGCAGGTCTGGACGTCAACGTGCAAAGGGAGACCAGTAAAACGTATCTAAAAATAAATAAACAAACAAAAATAAAATAAAGCTAAAGGAACAGGCAAAATGAAGCAGGTCCGTAATAATCACCCAGAAATGAAACTAATAAATCGATTTATCCCGGGCAGGGCCGGGAACTCAGCTAGTATGTAATAAAATTAGGATTGAGAGAACCACTTTCATAACAAAACATCAAAATCGGCCACATGTGGCATACAACGTTAGGGCAAATACCGCTCGGCATATTCATTGTATTTGAGACTATGAAAAATGTTCAACCTGGACAGAGATCATCTTCAAGCGTCCTATCCGGTGCTAGTTCGCACACACATCGCATGCTCTCTCGCCGAAGCTCATAGTCAGCAGAAAAAAAGAAGAATGGATCTTGACGAACTTTCGCCTCGATTTTCCGTCCTTGAATCCTCTACTTCCTATTAAAGATCTAAGTTCGGCGGTGATATCCATCAGAATTTTGCCAATGCTCAGCGCCCTCTCATACTCATTCTAATCAGCGAGCGAAGAAAAAATGAGTGACCTCTCAACAATATTATCTGGACTAATGATTTTAGTTGTGGAACATTAACTCATCTTCTCATTACTCAGCTTTTTATGCCCTTTGGAAATGAAACAAAGTGACCTTGTGGGCCGATATGGTAAAAAATTGTTCATCAGAACAACGTTGTTGATAATTATGCCCTGAGGAAAATTCTCTACACATGTCATATGAGAGTTGTTTGTTTTTTTGTTTTTTTTTTGGACATAATTTCAATATGGTTTTTTTAATATTTCAATCTGGCTGAGGCGAGCAAGTGCAATATAATATTGGTTTTTTAAAATAAACTTTTTTTTTAAATCAGTAGTAAGTACAGAGATAGTAATTATTCACTGTGGGCGACTTAATCCATTATGGAGTTTCAGTTAAGAGTGTAACTTCCGCAAATAAAGAATATTTAGTCAACAAACAAAAAAAAATGCCACGAATGACGTTCAGAGATATCATCCAATAAGTGTCCATAATGTATTCTGGAGCACGCAGAGACTCGGAGATCAATCTGGATGCCCTCGATTTTCCATTATAAAGTCCCTTTCATCTCCTTGGCCGACCGGGATCAGACAGTATTTAGGTTATCGACATTCTTAGATGGACAGCGCCAGGTCATACACGTCAGCCTTTTTGTCCATCCACTCGCTCGACACAAGCACATGTCAGCTATGGGTAATCACGCCGAAATCGGAAAAATCGGGTCTGGAACACGGTCACTTCGTCCGTCCTATTCTGGGCAGCGTAATTGCAAAGACTGTACATTGGCTTTTCAGCATTTCTCATCCTTTCTCAGAAAGCACTAAATCGATATAGTTGCAAATTGCTTAGACTGGCCATTCTGCTGCTTTATGATATTACAGACTATAAAAGTATGACATTTGACGTCACAGTATCTTGCCAATCTTCCTCCCCTGCAGTTCGGGCAAGATGTTCCCCTGTACCGTAAAAAGCCGGGCCTCAAAGCATGCATTGCTTAGACTTCGGTATTAAGTAACAAAAAAAAAAAAATGAAGCCCACGTTATAAGAACCTCCATCCCCCTGTCAAATTGTCAGACTGGAGTTAAGTCGTGGGAGAACTGAGTCTGGAGCAATGGTCGGCCTTTTCTCAGATCTCCTTGGAGATGAGTAAATGCTAATTGGATTATTGATTTCTTTTTTACCTGAAGAGGAAGAGAATATATATTATTTACCGTATCTGTCTTAAAGATATTCCCTCTGCCATAGCAACGAGCTTGGTTTTCTCGAGTCTGTTTAACATTAAATGTATCAGCAAAGTATGCATCATACATTGAGACGTACTTTTAAGCGCGACTGCACAAATTTAAAGCACACCCCAAAAAAAAAAAACGCTTCTATTGAAAGTCACCCATTTGGACGAAAGGTGTGCATTTGTTGTGTCAATGCCGTATTTTCAATCAACCAAACTGAAAGTTTTGAGGCATAGTGGGATAAATTCCTGCTAGCTTTATGTTCCTCTTTGTTTGCTTTCCTGGCAAATAAACATTCATGAAGAAAGAATTTGCTTGAATGCTTACTCAGGTTTTCCCGCTGGATTAAGTAAGCTTTAAAAAGCAGTTCCTTATACTAATTCAATGAAGGTAGACGTGGGTGAATGTCAAGAGGTCCTTGAGTGATAGTGGAAGAGATATTATCATTCAACTTATGTTACATTATGTAAAGAAAATGAAATAATAGCACCATGCTACCGTTTTAAATTCTGCGAGGGCGGTTCAGAGTTTTAAATTTAAGAGTTGGATGGAGGCGAGGAGTTGGAGATAAAATACAGGAAATGAAAATTCAAAGGAATTATTTAGGAAAAACAGCACGGTATCAGTTAAACGGAACATAGAACAACATAATGAACACTGAAGGCTGGTATGTCATTGACGCAGCACCTCATACTTCACTTTTCTTATGTGTAACTGGGTCAAGACTGAAATGAGCAGAGAGGAGCTTGAAAAACTTTAAAAGCTGACACCATTGTATTTTTCTAACACTGGCTTGCGAGATTAGATGATTCATTGTCGTATGTCCACTAACAACTACATCGAAGTAAAAATTGCTTCACTTTGCAAAGTAATGGGGACAGTTAAGGAAAGTCGTGTTTCCAGGTTCTGTATCTCGAAAGGTAGTTCAGCGTCTGAATTCATCGATCAGATTCGGATCACATGGGATAAAAAGTCGATGTACTGGGGGTTGTTGCCAGTCAGGCAATCTCCTTCTTCTTTTTTCTTTGCCTTAAATGTCTGTTTTTGTTTTCTACCCCACTGGTAACCTGGCGTATCGATTCTACAGGAAATAAGTTCATTATACCCCAGGACATCACTGTGTACCAGGGACGACCCACTGCCAAAGATAATTAAGACCCACTGTTCGGAATTATGCAAGCCCGGCGTTCTGCTTTCAAAATCTGTGAATGCTGCTCTGTATTGTCGGCGGAATAGAGAGGCAAATCAAAAGTGATTTCTCTTGTTGTGAAGCTGTTCCAACCGTTGCAGTTGTGGGTTACGAATATTCTGAGCTGCCGTTTACAATTGTTGTTGGAAATGTTAGTCATTTCGTTACGAAATAGTGGCTGGCCAGGGAATTACTGAGAGCGGAAGTGACGGCTACAGATGAGATTTTAAGGACAGAAGGCCACCAAACAGTGCCTCTACTTTATCAATAGTAGATTTTATATTTGCATGCGAAACCAGTGTGCTGAGCTGAGCAGCAAGATTCCTTTTCAAGATCTATCTTTGTTAGGTGAATTGAGGTGATAAACGCTAAACTGTTATCCGTAATATATTATCAAAAATCACGTCTGGATTTACATGATCGAATTTATTTCACGGATTTTGAGGTTGAATGTTACAAATGTATACTTCCTAGCGAGAATCTGAATTCAAACCCTCCATTTTTTGCCACTTTCTCCAATGTCCTTGGTTGTGCAGCTGGTGGAGCTAATGTACTGTCATGATGTAAATCTCTGTGGCATACATTTGTCATAGTTTGAAATGAAATAGAAGACATCATTACTATATTGTGACGTCGATTGCAATTTGCAGGAGACCAAAAAAATTGGTCACTCCCCTGATATGTTGATCATAAAGACTCCGTGGGGCTGACAGGGGGAATAAAACCGACTGCGAAACACAAAAGTCAAACCTTACTGCGTTGTCTGGCAGTAAATCTTGCATTTGTAAGCAGTTCTTGGTGGCACGGTCAAACTTCATATTATTTCAGTAGATTTTGTTCGAAAAGTAGCAGAGTGTTGGCACATTATATTATTGTCAAGCAATTCAAAGAGAAAGAGAAAATCCACCAAAGAGTGCCGTGGTCGATTCCTGAGCTTGAAGTGGCGCACTAATGACACGATAGTGGGATGGAACGGTGCGGGATTATTCAGCGGATCCATACCGTTGAGGCTGGATTTTGCCGTAGCGGTATCCCGGGAACAAATCACCGATATTGCTGCATACCGAGCTAGATACTGGTCGATCACCTTCCCGTGAGTTTATCGTGCTGGTTGTAGATTTTCTAACGAGTTTGGTATTTTCACGAGGATTTTTTTAGGGTATATTTAACTAATTTTGATCTTTGACATACACTTTTTTACAAAAGTAAAGATTAGAGGATTAAAGATTGGCTTTATAACAAGGATAAAATCGGCATTTAGGATGTGACGTTTCGTGCGGTGTCAGATGACAGAAGGAATTCTGTGCAGCATGGGCCAAACTGAGCCTCTGTCTCTTTTGTTGAACTTAAGACTTTTTTTCTAAAATCAGTCACGGACACATCTTCCTTCTGGGGTTATGTCTTAGTCGATGTTTTGTTTTTCTAGATTATGATGATAATTTGATGTATAAGGTTTGTTGTGGTCGGTATCTTGTACAGTGTGACAACTCGAGACATTGTGGCATAACACTTATTTCTTGTGAGATAAATGTGTGTTCTTATGACATGATCACTTTTGCAGTAAGGCTGACAACCAGCTGAATTTTATCTATTTTCACGTAAAAAGTCATCAGTAAATCTTGGTTGGAATTTAATAAGGCTGAGATAGATGATATTATAATATGTATTATATAATAATATGTCGTCTCACAAAGGTCTATGCCATTCATATGGATTCCTTATACACGGGCGTAACTGCTACAAATTGATTTTTCCTTCAAAACTGAAACAAAGCAAATACAAAAGCAGATTTCTTGCCTCTCCCAGCCTTTTGGAGTGCTGTCAAGCTGATAAGGACATCTCTTTTCCTTCCCGCTTTCCATATTGTCTTAATCTTCCTTGAGCTAGATTTCATAATATCCTGTAAGTATTCGGAAAAAGAGAGAGCGAGAGAGAGAGAGAGAGAAGGAAAAAACAAACGTGGATGAGAGATTGGTAAGAAAAACAAATATTCAATGGCTTTCTAATGTCCACTCTTCTGGGTGTGAAGTAGTTCAGACCAGCTCATCGCTTGTCTTTTACTGTCTCCAGAGATATCAAGAAAACAGCAGCTCATCCGCTTGTATAAACGAACTGCAAACGTTGGAAGTAGGGGAAGTGAGGTCCAGTCTCAAGCTTCAGGCCTGCAATGGATTGTTTATGGCACTGGAAAATGTAGCTGAGGCCGTGGAGATAACCAACAGTGATCACGAAATACAGGTAAGTCTTTCTTATAGCAGCAAATTCCTTCTTAAGCCTTTGAGACGGATGCGGTTCCTACCTTTTTTTTCTGCTGTTTGTTACTGCTGTGTTTGTTTTACTTATTTATTTGTTTGTCTGTTTGGTGTTTTTTTATTTGATTTTAAATTCCCTCCTCATTTTCTTCATTCAAGATTCTGAATTCACATAATGTCGATTATGGTAATCTTTCTCAATCATCATATCATTTTTAAGCTTTTTGGATCCATTCATTTGTTTTCATTATCTGTGTTGTTATTGTGGAACCGTGTATCTGAGTGAGTATTTCATGCATTCTTAAGGGTGATACATAATTAATTGGTCATTCCTGTCGGTTTCGTCACTTTGCTCAGTCACACTGTCTCACTGTAGAATCTCCAGGGCCGGCGACGACAATAACTGAAGCCACTGAAATATTTTATACTGTGTTTGCTGTGGGCATTCAGCGTTATTTGTTCGAAAAATCGTATATTTATTGTCTTTGTATGTTATCAGAGTCAATGCACCCCTGTAATTACCTGACTGGAGCCTCAAAAAAAAGGGGGAGGGCGGTTTAAAGCCTTTTAATAGTGGTTGGGATGGTCTGGGAGAGAAGAAGGGAATGATAAAACAGAGTGACTGTTTGGACCATTTGACCCGATTTGGGCCTTGTTTGAATAGCCAATTGTGGGGGGAAAGTGTTAGGGTTGTTAGGGCTACGATTAAGGGGAAAATTACATTTGGTTAGAGGGCTACTAGAACCCTTTCCTTTGCGAATTGGCGGGAATGAAGTTTTTTGAAGTTGGTCACAAGCTCATCACGAAGGAAAGCCTAATTGTGGGGCTTTTGGCTACATGGCGCGTTATATTTTTAATGTCTCTTTTATCTGATCTTGGTCATAGGAGTCTGAAAGCTGAAAACTGACCCGAAGTAAGATAACGAAAATGCCGTGAAAGGCGCAAAATGGCCGTCATCGTGCCGACGGGCCGTTAAACCACAACTCAAAGATCCGCGTCATGGAGGTAAAAAACGAGCCAGCCAGTGCCACAAAAGTAATTGTTCCGGTCTGCATTTTTTGTAAGCGTCAAATTTATCGTTAAATGCTTGATTAATTATACAAGACATGGCAACTCATTCCCCTTGCAAAATGACTCGAAATTGGTGATGCTCAGGGATGTGACGTGTTTCTAACACGCCATGTGTGTAGTCGCCTCGATCCTAGCGCAATCTTATCTGTGGTTGCTTTTGTGCACGGGTGTGGTAACAGAATAAGTAGAGAGTTCGTCATAGTCGTCATAATGTCTAGCTTTCCTGTATTCGTTCACTTTACAATAATAATTACGATCCTAAATTTGTCGAGCCTGATTATGTTGGTCTTTCACCTTTCACCTAGGCATCGTTCATCCACTGCAGGATGGAGCCCTCCGACCATGATTTCCCTTCATTTCTGTCTGGTGTTTTCCTCATCCATGATGTTCCTCCTCTTTGTTTTCTGCCGTCTTGCCATCTTCTTCCTGACCGTCCTCTTGTTCTTCTCCTTGTTCTTGGTTGCCATTCCAATCAGCGTTTTTCTCTTAATTCCCTGAAAACATAAAGGCACTACTGACGCTGTTAACGTTCGAGGTGAGTCGAGGCTGATTATTATGCCAGGACTGTAAAGTGAACCCACCAACGGGAGAGTTTGAGATTCACCGGTGTAGGGGGTAGGCTTGATCCGTTTCTGTTAACGTTCGAGATGAGTCGAGGCTGAGTATTATGCCAGGACTGTTAAGTGAACCACCAAACGGGAGAGTTTGAGATTCACCGGTGTAGGGGGTAGGCTTGATCCGTTTCGGTTAACGTTCGAGATGAGTCGAGGCTGAGTATTATGCCAGGACTGTTAAGTGAACCACCAAACGGGAGAGTTTGAGATTCACTGGTGCACAGGGTAGGCTTAATCCACTTGCAGTGCAATGACAGGAATATCTCTCGTCCTTATTGCTGATGAACCCTTAGTGAATCGTCAATTTATCAAATCTTTTTGTTTTGTTATCAATATTTTGGACTTTAAAGTACGAATCTGTGCCCGGTAAAGAAACCGGCCACATGACTCAAGACACTAAAAACGGAAGTTATAAAGAAATGGCAAAGTTATAATGGAAGGGGTTAGAATTCGGAGTCGTCTAAATGCCATAAGATCCCTCGTTATTCTAGCACCCTTAATTTATATAAGGGGTCAGAATTGCAAGAGATCTAAGTGCAAATGCCACTTAGACCCTTCTCATTCTAACCCTGTCAATTATTGTCTTTTTGGGGGGGGGGGCGGGTGGGTGGATTGATGAGTGGGTGGAGGACGCATTAGAGACTGAGGGGGGGGGAGAGATGGAGGCGGGTGGGGGTGGGGAGGGGGGTCATAATATATGATGGAAAGCGGGATGAAAATAGTTTCAATTACTAGCGGACGTCTGAAGAAGAAAGTATGAATACTATGAAGAGATAAAACCACCTACGCACCACTCCACTCAGCTCTCCTCGTTTCCATCACTCAAACATGTTTCACGGAATGGGGAACCCGAACAGGCGCTTGCTCAATAATTGCTTAGAGATATGTGATGCAATTTGATCATTAGCGAACCCCCCCCCCCCCCAGGCTGGCAGCCGCGAGAGTGAGTGGGTCCCAGGCTCCCGACATGGTCGCGGTTCTTGTTGTTCACTCATTGGTTGGATGCACGTGTGGTCTTTAAATATTGCGTCTCCTGAGAAATCAGTCGTCGGGCTTTTGAAACTGCATGTTGTTGTTTTAGAAACTCCGGTGTCTTAAAGAGAAGGAATGTTTCAAGACGGCGGTATTGATTACACCATGTATATTTTACAAGCGTGGTATGTATTTATAAACTAAATGTTCAGTGTTTGATCGTGTGGTTTGTTTTGTTTTGTTTTAAATTTTGTTGAAGTACTCCTCATTTATTTTAGAGTGGTTTTTATAGCGTATTTGTAATGGCTCGTATTTGTTTGGGATTTTGGATTTGTTATTGTTTGTGGAATTGGGTGTATGTTTGTATATGTACCAGATGACTGCAATGCTATTTTTTACTGCTACCAACTACACAGACAGGTAGAGTACCGTTATAATATATAGATTAAATGCCAGCCTCACTACTATTACATGGCAGTAACATCCGCCAGACAGAATCGCTGTCTGGCCTTTCAGCATCATCGATTTTCAAGTCAAACAAAATACACATTATATTGTATTGACTTCTAGGAACTGTCTTCTTCGCTAATGTCAGGGAATCCAATCGCGATGGTAGTCGATATACCTGTTCGCCAGCGCTGATTGACAGCTGCCATGGTTTGCCCCTATTGAAATAATGGGGAAAACTGGTCTGGGGAAAAGTCGTTTAGCCGGTGTCAGATTAAATTTGGACTCCTCTTTATACTTGTACCCCCAGGTCAAAATATCACAAAAGTAAACCCTCTGTTTATTTGGACCTCCCTACCGCTCATCTCTTTAAGATGCTGCGCTCAATTTCCTACAGGAATGATTCGCCGTTTGGTTAGTCATGGCGTTTGCTCGTGGCTATTGCTGGATTTGATTGAAGCTTTGAGAGAGGAGATCAGTCGTGAAATGGGTAATACGTTTGACTACTGTGCTGCGGCATGGGTTTCAAAGCTGTAAAAACAACAACAACAACAACAACAATTTAAAAGCTTTAGATCCCATAAGCCCAATTGTAATGTTATAATATTAATTTTGGATCGACGATACTTCTGTAGTATTATATTCGAAGTAGGGGATGGGGAATGGGGTGCTCCCGTAATATTATGTTTGTACCGGAGGTCCATAATCAGGGGGGGGGGGGGGGGTTCCAAATATAATACCACACCGGAACTGCCCTGATCAGACTGCATAAAACCCCTTCTTTTGTTCAGCTTCTGAAAATGGCTACCAAGAATTTTTATCGCTTGTTAATGTTTTGAGTGGATGTGACATTTGCAAACCCCAGGAAACGCGGCGGTAACGAGAGAAGTTATTTCGGGATATTTTCTTTTGATTGTTTTACGAAAAATGCCAAAGGGCGAATAGGTTGTAACTAAGGTTTCGGAGAGCTTTTCCTCACTTTAGTGTGTGAATGTTCCCCGCGGTGCACGAGGAGAGCGGGTCGTATTGCCCAATGGGGAAATGATGTATATGTCAATTTCTGTTAGACGAGATGGGGTTTTCCTGGAGGAAGGAACAGAAAGAAAAAACCTAAAAAGCTAACGACATCGAAATTTAGGTTGCGACAAATACCGAATGTTGCTTTTCCAAACTAACTGGAATTGGAATTATTTTTTTCTTCAAAAAATGAGGTCATGGATCTCTGTTGGAAGTGTACTTAGATCTCTCCTGCTCCATGCCAGAGATGTGTTTTTTTGGTTTTAAGTTGCAACAAACGAGCAAATTAAGTGTGACGAGTGTCTTGAAGTCCTGCAAACATTGCTTCTCTGTTGAAAATCTGACATTTAGTTCCATAATGCTAGGGAATACGAAGACTTTATGTTCAAGTCTTCATGACCCATAATGCGAGGTATATCTACTGCCGGGTGCGTGATTTTTTTCCGTACGAGCGTTAGAAAATTGAGGAGCGGGGCGGCAACACACCCCCAAAACACAGGACAGCTTCAACTCATCCCAGGGATTTTCGGTGACATTCAGGGTCATATCAGACACAGTCCAGAGATTGCAGCACCCATGGCAGTGTTCCATGGGACGAGAATCCCCTAGCCGATGACCTGTGTTTGAGGGTCTGTTGCTGCATCGCTCCTGAATTTGCTAAGGCTCGTACAGAAAAAAAATCATGCTGTCGAGATTGGCAGGGTGGTGATGGTGGTCAGGCTAGATTTAGACGAAGAGATACCCTAGGCCATTCTAGCTGTGAGGCCCCTTCCAGTCACCCACCCTCAGGCCTAAATGAAGATGAAAGTGTTTTAAATGATTTAAGTAACGCCAGTGATGATGATGATGATAAGTGTTTAAAATTCGCACTTTACTATTCCCACGCCGCCCTTTTGGCTTAGCTTGTGGCGTGCAGAGACTCAGTCATTCACACTTTTACCCTAACAACAGTGCATTTTAACATCATGACTATAAGAAAGGGCTACGCCTGTCACAAAATATTATGCAGATTGGCCTGAGGCAGCGAGCCCCCCCCCCCCCCAACTGGATTTTGAGACCCTAGGCTTCAGCCTACTTAGGCTAATGGTAAATCCGGCACTGGTGGCAGTGTCAGTGTTTGAATTTTATTATTATTATTATTATTATGTTAACTATGACGATTGCAAAATTTTTCCATGGATCATCTGATGACCGCTTGCAAAATTCACCTCCGTCAATACTGCCTCATTGTTACTAATAGGAAAAATCCAATGAACTGACATAATGTGTTCAGATTCATCTCAGTGTTGTGAAAAGATGAGCCAAAACAAAAAAAAATTGGGAGTTTAATTTGCACTTTCTATTCTTTGATACAGATCTGCACTGTTTTGTGTTTCTCTTTACGATCCTTTTCCTTGGCTGCGTGGAGACGGCATTTGCCAGAGTCCTCGGGCGTTTTCGATTAGGCATCGCTTGCGCAAAAGGCGATAAAAATAGGGGAGGGGGGGGGGAGGGATAGCAGTTTTATACTATTATGACATAATTGTGTCACCACTTAAGATTGATTTACTAACGTTTTTGTGTGGTGTCTTTCGTCTTCGTGGGTAGATCAAATTTGTCAGGGTAATTAAATTGTAATAACACATATCAGTTTCGTTGTACGCAGGATTTTCTGTTTTGTTTCGTTTTATGTTGTTTGTTTTTTGGTGACCTCTTGGGTGTTTTACTGCCGTGCAATGACAAAACATGGTATAGTTGTAAATGGCGTTCAGGATCCGAGACTGTTTTGTTATTGGCAAAGCCGTTTAGACACGCTTTCTTTTCTTTTCTTTTTTTCAGCATTGTTGATCAATGCATGTAAAGAGGGGGAAGAGCTGGGTAATCCGAAGCAATTATTTGTCAACGCCAACAATGCCAGTATTGTTGAATGCGACATTATTGGAATTTCGAAATTGCAGAATGTTATTTTGACATGTAGGCAAGCTGAAGTGGGTGATTAAACCGTTGTAGGCTTGAACAGAAGCAGGAAGGAGGAGACGAAGTCATGCTAAGTGTCTGTCGGTGGATTTTTATTGTTCAAGTTTCTTAACAAGGGCTTCAGATTTGGAATTCTCTGCCTCTGTCTTTGAGAGAGACTGAAATTTTTATGACTTTCAAACGTCAGCTGAAGAGTCATCTTTTTACACTCTGAATATCCATTTTTTTCCTGACTATGCCTGTGCATTGTATGTGTGATTACATGATATTTTCATTCATATTTTCAAGTCCCTGGTCCTATTGGGGGGTAGGATCGAGTACCTAGTCTTCTCGGATAAGGACGAAAAAATTCGGAGGGCCCGTGTGCACGTTGCGCACGTTAAAGATACCTTGGCAGTTGGAAATCGTAAAGAGCAGGCCGAAAGGCCGCTGCCCGGGCAAAATTGAAAATTGAAATTAATAGATTAAAATGTATCCATATCACCCCCCCCCCCCCACCAAACCAGCAACAAGAAAATCATATATATATTGTTATTAATAAATATTCAAATATTATTTGAGTTGTGTGTTGTGTGAACTGATATGAGTTGTGAACTGCTGTGAGTTGTGAACTGTTGCGAGTTGTGAACTGCGCCTAACAGGCTGCGTTACAATTTGCTCTGAGATAGAGAGAGAGAGTGCGCGAGACAGGGAGAGAGAAAGAAGCAGTGCAGTGTGTTGAGCGCTTCGCAGGCAGCTCCATTCTGCTCTGTGGTTGACATGTTGTTTCTGTAAAGCGCATAGAGCATTTTAAATGGATATGCGCTATATAAATGCTATACATTATTATTATTATTATGATGTAAAAGTTGTAAAGCGCTTAGAACCTGGTTGTTAACAGGATGCAGCGCTATATAAATGTTGTGTATTATTATCACTAAGGGATATAGTTTGGAAAAAGAAATTTGATTTATTTCGGTAAACTGCTAATAAGAAAAAGAAAATCAGTACAAGGTCAGTGCTTGTCCCAGCAGTTTGTCTTTTTAATTATGCCATCCAATGTTTTACTGTCAAAGAGTGGCATGTCATAATACTAAATACACGCGGTGGTCTAGAGGCAAGGAGGTCTACTCTCATGCCGAAGGTCGGTACCGGGTTCGAATCCCGGCCCGCGCAGGC
>OZ007567.1:54555141-54735141 GCA_963931925.1 Onchidella celtica | reverse complement strand
GGGGACGAAACCGGATCCTACACCGGTATCTTCTGCATGAGAGGCGAGCACCTTGCCTCTAGACCACCGTACGCCCCACTTATAACACAACCTGCGGGCTGTCGAGGGCTAAAGAATGTCTTATATCTCGATTGACGTGGGTGGTTGGTGGGTACAGATGGTAGGATCTCCTCTTGTCCTATCATTCTGTCAATTCTTGTCTATACTATCCTAGCACAATGTGATAGTTAGCGTGTTGACGCGCTCTCTGCAAAGTCAGTCTCAGATCTCAATTTTTTTTTAAAGTCGAGTTACGACAGATTACCACCCGGCCCTCCATTAATTTAATCTCAATTGGTACATAAAGTCTTTTCCCCAAAGACGATAGTACTAACTCTATTCGACCTCCTTTTGAATTACTTAGTGATTTTGGTGTTCAGTGTTCTGTGTAATCTGTCATGGCTACATTCGTGATTTAGCAATAATTGTTGAATTCTCTACGCATGGACGAATGACCCTCGTACATTTTCTATGGTTGAGTTGCAAAGGGATCAGTCAGTTTCTCTCCCAGATGACAAATCTTTCTTTTTTGGCGACATTACATAAACCGTTTTGGAGAATGTAATTATTTTGATACCGCGGTGTATGTTCGTTACATGGCCTACAGTGGCCTATCTTGACCTCGATGTACAGCTGGCGATGTAATTAAGCGCCCACCTTGGCATTTCAGTGGCTCTTACTGTTAAAATGTCTCGTAGTTAGCGTATGGGGATTGTTTTCATCAGAGACTTGACGTCTTCCGAGGTTCTTGATCACTTTAGAGTACTCCTTCAGTCTGAGAATGGATTATGTTGCATGGGTTTGTGCAATTTTATTTGAGCTCTGCATCCAGCACTTCGCTGTGGTAGGAGACAAGTATAACAATTTTATGCTTACTTTTAGCGATGAAGTTTGAGACTCAAATACCATTTTCAAAGCATTAATGATAATTGCTAATTTGTGCTCGTTGTGATATCCTTTGTGTTTTGTTATTTTTAATTTTGTCTCTGTAAAATGAGTGACTTCATGGGATTCGAAAACTAGTACAAAATTTGAACGCAAGATAATTTGTGAAATTTCATAGCTTTTTGTTATTGATTGTCATTGTACTACGGTCTCTGTTGTCACGCATTCGTCTCCTCGCTTGATTTCTTTATTTAAATTTAATATTAGAATGTAGGGTTCACGTCACTGATTACCATCATTAATATAATGTGTTCAAATATCACTATTACGTTCATGTTCATGCTGAATGACAGATTATTGCGTATATTTATTTAATTGCAACAACGACAAATAGCGGGCTAATAATTATAATATTAAGTGAATTAAGTAAAAAAAAAAAATATATGAATTAGATTTCTCCACCGAACTTTGGCGTATCTGAGCTTTCACCTTTTCCCACCCTGCCTTTTTTTAAAAAGATGTTTTGTAGACCCTCTTTTGGTGTGTTTTAAAAGGTAGACATGGACTCGTTGGATTTCGGTACTATAACTATAAAAACATGTCAGGTAAGATAGTGTTCAATTAAACATCAGGATATTTTAGTTTCTGCCCTGGCCTGGGTAAGACCGACTTCTTCCTGCTATCTGCGCCATACCAAATCTATGTCCACCTTTTTTTTTTTTTCAATTGAGACTGTGTCGTCGTTTAAAGCCCTTTGGGACTGTCGGCATTTCTTAATGTTTTGTTCATCCTCCTCTCAAGATTTTGTACTCACGTGGATCAAAGATCTGTATTGAGCTAACAACTTTTAGTTCACAGCAGAGTTCAAGAAACGGCAAAGATTGATTTATTTGTTTCTTTTTTTTTTTTTAGCGGGACGACTTCTGTGGTTCTTTTGTAATTATCACCACCATCGACATCCTCATGATCATCATCTTCATTGGCAGCTGCTATCGTTGGCCAAAACAGAAACAATAGAATTATCCACCCATCCACTCATCCATCTATCCATCCATCCATCCATCCATCCATCCGTCCATACGTCCGTCTGTCTCCATCCGTTCTTCTATCTATCTATCTATCTATCTATCTATCTATCTATCTATCTATCTATCTATCTATCTATCTATCTATCTATCTGTCTGTCTGTCTGTCTGTCTGTCTGTCTGTCTGTCTGTCTGTCTGTCTATCTATCTATATATCTGTGTATCTATGTGTCTATCTACTTATCTATCTATCTATCTATCTATCTATCTATCTATCTATCTATCTATCTATCTATCTATCTATCTATCTATCTATCGATCTGTGTATCTATCTGTCTATCTACTTATCTATCTATCTATCTATCTATCTATCTATCTATCTATCTATCTATCTATCTATCTATCTCTGTCCGTCTGTCTGTCTCTGCTTGTCTGTCTGTCTATCTGTCTGTCTGTCTGTCGTTCTGTCTGTCTGCTAGTGTGTCTCTCTGTATATTTATCTGTTCATTCACTTAACTGTACTCATTATCAATCAAACCACCCCCTGCCTGGCAGAACGCCTCACCTCCTCAGATTTAGATTTGTGTATACTTCTGATGCTCATCCCATTAATCTATTTATCCACCAGACCTCATCACCCCCCTCCATGCTGTTCATCATTTCCACTACGTGCCCCACCAAGCTAAATGTAATTTCCCTGTCACGTTTCAGTTTGTGAACCACGCGTACGAACGGTTGTGTGGCTACACCAGTGAAGAACTGCTTGGCAGGGATTCCACAGACCTCTACAAATCAGACAAGAACAGAGAAAGCATCGAATCAATCAATGGGCATATGAAAAAGGGGAAGGTGAGTATCGATCTTCCATTTTGCGAACTACGAGACCAAGGGAATATTGCCCGCATCGCACCCTACAGACCGGCTCTGTTATTTCAGAGGGCGCTCGCACACACATTTTAAGCGATTGCGACGATTATTGTCAGTGGGCGATAAATAGCCTTCTTTGGTCATGATAATTTAGTGGAGCTGACTTATAATTGCTTTCTCCAGCATGCCATGGCAAGCTATTCGATTTACAATCTTGAAAAAAAAAATCCTATGTTCCACTAAAATGTCATAATTATCAGCCCACCTCCTCTTCCGTTGTGATAGGAAATTACACAGAAAAAGCATAACTGACCTTCCATTGTCAGCAACCATACGTCTAACAGACAGTCCTCGATTCAGTTAGAGCTTTTTGTAATGACAAAGAGCATATTATTTCTGTGAATGACATTTCGATTCACGCATCGTAATTTTTCTACGCGGCAATTCGCTTTCCTTAGGGTTAATGCGTTTTATTTTTGTCAACAAGTCATTGTGTGGTGCACGCAACATTTTGACATTCAATGACACGCCACTTATGCGCATTAATGTCATGTTTCCATTTTAGCTGTCACAAATCTAAAAATAATTTTAAAGGAAAAAAAATACGAAATCGTGCGTAATGGCTCTGGCAGTTCTTTATTAGAAATCACAGCTTTGTTTAGGTAAGAAATACATACGGTTTGGGGTCATGGTTTAATTTCGTTGAAATGCTTAAATGTACAAAAAGAAATTTTTACACGAGTCCGGGCTTTTCGAAATAACACTCTTTTTTTATCGAAATAACACTCTTTTTTTATCGAAATAACACTCTTTTTCATCGAAACAACACTCTTCGACATCGAAATGTGGCAGTCACAGTCTCTAGTTTTCTACTTGGCGGGGGGTTCGAGAAAATGGACAACTTTTCACTGTGTTGCTTTGAGCAGGAAGGCAGTGACCACGGTATTATGCAGAAAGTTATGTCGTTGGTTCATTCGTACTTTTTACTTTTTTTTTAGCGGGGAGATGTAGACACTAGATGAAAACTAGTTGACGATGCACTGTGTATCACATCCAAGTGAGTTATTGTTGCAAATGCTGCTTGCTGAAATACTTGGCACACTGAACTCCAGCGACGGTGGTCGATTGTGAGCTTAGCAGATTCTATCCTAGTTGATTCGAAATCAATTCCCTTTGGGCTGAATTTTATTTATCTTTAATATCAAGGAATAATCTCCTCTTAACAAATTTCGATTAGGGTTTTAATAGTTGCCACTTGCGGCAAAATGAGAACTGAATCGTTCCTTTATGTAGACCCGGTACAGGCAAATGAACCTGAAACATTTGTTTAAACCTGGCGTGTTGAAGTGCTATACATCCCTGCACAAAGGGTTCAGTGAGGGCATGTGTGCTTTTTGTACCAGCCGGGGTTTTTAAATAGAATTTAATTACAGCTGTCTATAGATCAGGCAAGCTTACTACTACCGCAGAGACTGCAACAATGCGATTTTCCTCACTAAAAAAAAAAAAATCGCTCTGCTCTGCATTCATTTTTGTTCATACTGAAACCCTTTCTTTGCTGGTTTGGCAAAGTCTAATTTGTTTCACCAAGTGATTATTTGGATCGGGATAAAGATATTTTTTACCAATCAGATTTTATACGTCCCTCATCTTTCCTTAGCAAGTTGGCGACGTAATATTTGATATTAAAACGACATTTTTGCCTTATCAAAATTATTTTTTAAGCAAGGCGCACACGAGTGATTTTTTCTTTTTTTGGTTACTCAGTCCGAAAAACATTATGCCGATTTTTGCTGAATTTGCCGATAATTAAAAAGCTACTTTTCACTCTGCAGATTTAAAAAATCATTCGTGTGCGCTTCGAACAGGAGAATCGTTTGTTCTGTCACGATACTTAAATAGTTTCTCGGATTGGGTAACTCAAAAAATCACTCTGTGCGCCTGGCTTTAGTGTTATAAATTGTTGGTGATGACGTTCGTCCTACGCAAGGGAAGATTACCTCGACTTCAATATCCTTAATATTAATTCTGGCTGAATGTGTGGCGACGATTGCAATGGAAACCTCATGAGCTTGATGAATTATTTCAATACAAAAAAAAAAAAAAAAGCACTGTTCGTGAAACCGCACCTCACCTTTGTGATCAGAGCAGCTTATTGAAATTCAAAGAGATGCCCAGAGAGATATTATAACTGCTTCCTTCTTTTCAATCACATTTAGAAACGCTAAGCCACGGCTCAGAATGTTATCATCATTCGTTAAATATAAAGTCATTGCACCGACCACCCTTTTAAAAAACAAACAAACAGACAAACAACAGGGCTTGGACGTGCAAATATTTTAAACTTACTCTGAGGGTCATTAGCTGCCGAAGAGTAAAAGCAGAAATTATAAATATAAAACCTTGTATAGTATTGCAGCCTTTACACTGACATTTTACAAAGGCACACAAAATAATGGAAAGCTCAGCAAACCCACGGAAACGCTGGTTTGTGATCTGTTAGAAGAAAAAGAGAATGGAACACTTGAATTATCTCATGAGTCAAATTATATACCTCAGATCTGGTAATGAAGCAATTTTACAGAAATTGCCACAAGAATTTTCAAAATTATTGGTCGCCGCCAGAATTTACACGACAATATTATCTAGTCAGCCAGGGGGGGGGGGGGGGGGCAAGATAAAAGAGAAAAACGTTTTCAATATTGCTGATTGATTTTCTGTCTGAATCGCGGGTGCAGCTGAGCTTCTTTTCGTTCTGCTGGTCAAAAAGCGAGCGTTATTGTTGGCCAATGTTGAATATTGATTTATAAACCTGTTAATTAAGGGTGTGTTAAATAGCACTGCATTTGTGTGCACAGCTTTGTACAGAGTACGTTACAAGTGCTCAGGGTTATCTTGAGGTCTTTTGTCTCCCTGCTGGTGCGTTGGCAACTGAGTGCTGTCAGTCTACATTCTACATCGCCCACAAAACAAAACACCTGAAAATTAGGGATATTCTAGTTCATTCTCAACCTTTCTTTTCAGACCCCCCCCCCCACCCCCTGCCTTTCTTATCAGTGGGTCACGAGATCGCGCCCCCCCCCCTTACCTTTCCCTGTATATTTCCAACCTAGTTAGGACCAAAACTGTCAATACGCTCGTTTGTGTATGACTGCGTATGTGCCCGTTGGCTTCAAACTATTTTCATACGTTATGAACAGTATTATATACATTATGATATTATATTAGTTTTAGCTCCAATAACTCATCGATGCCCCTTCCCAGTTTCGCCTTAGCTTGCACCGCCACTCTCCCCTGTCCCTGGAATGTCAAGAAAACGTTCTGGAGAAACACCGTTCTGGATTGCTAAAAGATAAACGTGCAGTCAAGATCACGAGTCGTATCTAAAGGTCCCGTTTATTTATCTGTTATTTGTTTTTGTGGACATCAGTTGAGTCATTAATGATACTTTAGAACAGAGAGAGAGACACAGACAGGCAGTCAGAGACACAGAGAGACAGACAGACAGACAGACAGAGACAGAGAAAGAGACAGACAGACAGAGAGAGGAGAGAGGGAGGAAAAGAGAGAAAGAGGAAGGAGAGAGCAGGATATGGAGGGAAGAGAGAGAGAAAGAAAAGCAGAGAGGGTGAAAAAGAAAGAGAGAAACAGACAAAGAGGGGGGAGAGAGAGAGAAAGAGCAAGAGATAGAGAGAGAGTAGAACAATGCAGATCTGATTCAATGACCGCCAGTTCCAAGAAAAGTGTGGCACTTCGGCCAGAAGGCCAGCTGCTCCTGCGTCAGTGCATGATTTAATGATTAAACAGTTCACCGCCCCCAGCCCACTCTCGGAGCGCGGTTGTTATGTGCACACTTTATGGCATTTCATTATTTTGGATACCCCAGTGTTGCATCCCTTTTACACGATTTATTTACTCGGCTATTTCAGCCCATATATAATAATAATAATAATAATGTATAGCATTTATATAGCGCATATCCATTTCAAATGCTCTATGCGCTTTACAGCGTGTGTCTGTGGCCGTACACACTGATGAGTTCTTTTTCAATAAGTGGTGGTGTTAAAATACAGATAGCAAGAGACAGAAGATAATATACAAGTTAAAGCCAGGTCTTTATGACTAATTAATAAGTACTGTAAATCCCGCGTCGCAATTGGAGAGCAATAATTGAGAGGGATAGAATTAAAAGAGGTCTAGTGCCATTAGCACCTAGATCCCTTGTAATTCTCACCCCCTTAAATAAATTGGGTTTATTTCATACCCATTCTAATTCTGACTCCGGCAGTTACAACTATGGTTTGGCACATCCCTTCCGTGCCTTGCCAACTCTGCGCTTTATGTTTTAATGCTTGGCACAACGCAAACTTGCGCCAAGTTTTGGATGGGGTCACCGATAACCAACACCTGCTTAGCTGCGGTCACTGACCCCGTGAAGTTACTGAATAAGATTTCTTTTGTTCTGACATTACAACAGGCATCATCGACAGCAATAGGACGTGACGCTGCCTACAATGTAGGATTAATCAGAACGACGACAGCTCTGCACATTGCGTGCGAAATAAAACGAGTTTCGCCAAAGACTCGGCAGGTGTTCTGCAAAATTAATAAATGAATGCACTCACCCACGGCAGCCTTGCTCTTACACACCCATGAATTGGCTGTACGAAATAATAATACATGCAATATACACATTATCTCAGTGAAATGCCCTGTCATATCTTGCGATGGAAATGTGAGGTATTTTTATCCTCATGCATACAAGACTACGTTGAATATTCGCCATGTCTTCTCAGCTGGGTTGTTATACAGAATGCATGCCATGCCATTTTTTTGTTTAATTCTATATGGAGACTTGACGAATTCGTCCGAGTCAAATCCGACATTGCAAAAGATAAATAAACTAATAAATAAATAAAAAATAACAGGTAGATCCCCATATTCCATGACACTGAGTTTTTAAACGTACTCACATACGGTTCAAATACACATAACTCACCAGCACTACTACTACCACATCGACGCCCTTCAATAAAGTAGCTGGCAGTAAATGAAGTAAGTGTACGTATGTGAAAAATCACCAAACAACCCAGACCATGTTCTTAAGGAGAATAATAGAGATTTACCGTGAAGAAAATTGATAAATCACATCAGATGATTAGCGACGGCCAATTAATGCATTCACCTATATCAGGGGTCACCCAACTTTTTTCTCAGAGGGCCGGATAACTGGCAGACTTAGAAGCGCGGGCCGCATAAGCAATCTGTTCAATACTTGCAAGCCAGAAGAAAAACTCTAGAGCTCTAGATATCCCTGGTTTTATCAAACAAAATCAAGTATCATGGCGGGCCGGATGAACCGACGTCGCGGGCCGTAGTTTGGTGACCCCTGACCTATATGAACTAGCAAAATAGAGATCGAGACGATTGCCTGGGTCTTAATGGCAGCACTTCCGATCGTTGCAAATGAATTCTAATGTCTTTCTTATAAATGGCCTTGACGATATCAAATTACGTGCCTGACCCTCCATAACCCTTGAGGTCTGCCTCTTCACCTTGGTCTGTGTCCACTTTTTTAGTTTTCTGAATAGCATCTGTAATCAGATAAACCGTATCAGAAGGGTATTTCAGGGTGTAGCTATAATTATTTGAGCGAACACTTCTTCACTGATTGTATTCAGGCTGTCTGCAACACCTAAACAGAGACTGCTAGATTTAGCTAGGTTGAGTTCCACTGTTTCGTCATCAACCGGCTTGTCCCCAAGTGATAATATACTGAACAAACCTAACAATGACTAAGTTCTTCCAAACTGGCGGTTTTTGAGCTTTCTCTGTGCTAGTTACAATAATGTTTTGTGTGTAGCACACGGGAACTTTAGTATAATCACCTGTTGCAACCCTGCTGAAATTAAAATGAAACTCACTGAATGATTGTAGGTTTTCGTTCTTTGTTTACTGTTGTGATAGTTGTTTTGTATATAAGCAACTTCTGTTTAGTGCAACAGTTTTCTTTTTTTCTGTTTGAACATGGATGGATGCCGCTAATTATTTCCCTGTATACAAGGAGGTAGCTTTATTGCGGTTATGTAATTCAGTGCTGTTGATTGCCTCCTTTCGTGAGCTCAGGGGCTGACCTGGCCCGTTGGCACCGAAGATTATCGCATCCCTTTGGCGAGATGTGACCTGTGGATCACGTTAATACACCGTCTCTCTTAGAGACAGACTCACACAAGCCTTTCATAGAGAATAGTTCGTTGTTGCTCTTGTTTTTGTATTTCTTTATTTCTGAGAGAAAAACCGTACCATCTGCTGTGCGTAAGTTTAGAAAACTGGTGCGTGCTTGAGAAACGGTGTGTGAAACTGGTTTCCGGGTCATCCACTTAGATCTGTTTGAAATGTCCACCACGTATGGGATAATGCACAAGGCTGCTTCGTATTTACTGACGATTAAAATGGCGTGTAGTCTATTGTATTGGTTTCTTTTTCATAAGTTTCATTTTATACAATGGGCATTTCGTTGGTTCGAGAATATCCAGGAAACACACATGACTTGAAGCTCTGAAAGAGTGATATATCTGGTCATTAGTTTTGATATTGGAGCCATTTCGTTGGTTGGACATTATCTTCCAAAAACACGTTATCGGAGAACAATTTTCAGAAGCCACTGAAAAGTGCTATGTATCTATTTTAGTTTTTGTTTGATGGACATTTCTTTGATTAGACAGTATTTAACAAATACACGTTGATTTTCAGAAGCCCATGCAGAGCGTCTTAAATATTATATCATTCGACATTAGTTTTGATTTTACGGAGGTAAGAAATAGTTTAATCGGTTGGACATTTTCTCACAAAATTAATAGGCACGACTGCATATAATAATAATATTGATTTCCAGAAAGAGTGTGATGTATCTGGGCTTTCTCACCGTGATTGTGATTTACAAGTTTCCCACAAATTCATGATTGTCGTAATCTCTGGTTTAATGTAAATATTGATTGGGTTATGTTGTTTACATAGTGTTGCTTTGTCAGCACTATCAGTTGTGTCAGTATTCGCTCTTCGCCCTGTCAGTTAATCTGTTTATAGTCCGCTATCAAAATGATTGTAAAGCATTTTGCCATCTTTTGCGGTATAAAGAAAACGGTAAGTTTTGAGTATTTCGAAGGAAAGAAAAAGCAGTTGGCTGAATTCGATTTTTCCTTCTTTTTTTCGTAAGTGCTTCTGGTTTATTTATGATTGTCATGAAATTGTTGGTATGCCATTTACATACACAGTGAAAGATGGATTTGATGTGATCGGCCAAGCAAATGAAAAGATCATGAATTTCTGCATTAGCCACAAAGCAGGTTTGCATTAATGTATATGTGTTACTACTATACTCAGAAACCTTTGATTTCGTAAGTACACACACACACGCACCCACACACACCCAGTCGGCATTATTTTGCTGCAAGGGTAATCGGCATGACATTTTCATGTATTTTTCCTTGCACAAAAACTTTGGAACAGCAGCAGCGTCAGCAGTGGGACGTGATTAAAATTTACCATCAGCTGTGAATAAGGCTAGTACTAATAGCACACTGAGTCAAGTCTCTTTTGCGTTGGTTTTGACTCAAACTTCCTTTGAATCGGTTAGTAAAGCTGTCGTTTTTCAGTCTCGCTGGTGCGGGATGTCCCGTTTAACAACACAGCCCACACCTCACACTGATACCGAGGCAAATCAGACTTGACTCAGTGGGCTCCTGGCATAAGAAGACTCACTTGCCCAATTATTAGCATGGCACCAGAAACAACACTGGACCAGCACAAGAAACAGTTTAGTAATCAACAATAGCCTCATGTTTTGTTTTTGTATTTTGGTTTACTTCTTTAATCCCATTTTGGAAAATCAGCCTTTGTCATTGCAGCCCTGTTACAACTGGAGCATACACGTCGTCGCCACAGTGCAGCGTCGGTCGGCGGTTGTTTGTTTGGGTGGGGGTTTTTTTGGACAAGGGGGGGGGGTAAGGATAAATTTTATTTAAATTTGCCTGGGCAGCCGCCTGTTCGGCCTGCTCTTCTCGATTTCCAACTGCCAAGGTATCTTTAACGTGCACACGGGCCATACGAGTTTTTCGTCCTTATCCGAAAAGACTAGGTGCTCGATCCTACCCACCATAGGATCAGTGACAGGAAAATTCGTGTCACTGGTCATCGTGTCATTGCCATCATTTTCAACCATCACAATGCAGTGTGCATACGACTCACATGCAATATGAAAACATGGCCTCAGTAAACCTTCTCAAAGCTTGCTGATATTAACTGGCATTCTTCGGCGGGTGCTCTGGATATTATCATCAAAAGCCTTTTTTTTTGTTTCTACATCAAAGCCTTTTATAAAGTTCACAATGAACAATAAAGTTACCGTAACATTACAGGGAACATAATTCTCCCTCCTAATTCGCAGAAAACACGAAGATATGCTTGGTACAGCAGAAAATGCCAACAGTCCAAGTGAGTCAAATCCATCTTCTCCATGCGTTTTCTGGTAGAGAATAATGGTAGTAATTACACTGACAACGAGCTACTAAAGGAGGGCAAACAGTAGAGAGATCGGGAATTTCTTTGGTTTGTTTGTGTTGTTTTCTCCCTGTTATAGTGTGTGGTCCTGAGTGTTGTAGATAGTGTACCAGAAGCAAAAACTCTGTTAATCTACTTTCCTTTCTCGTGACAGCCAAAACAACTGCCTGAATTAACACCTGTAGAATGCTTCTTTGCGGGGATGATAATAATATGAAGGTTACGATTTGAAGAAACTGCCGAAAGAGACAAATCAGTACGGGCTAATCTAGTCAGTATTATTTCTTACTGTCATATCGAGCAGCTTACAGTATTTAATCGATGCCCCCGCTGCTAAGCAAACCTCACCTCACCACTAACCCCTTATTATGACACTTGGTGCGGTCGACACGGTAGTGTCTATCGTACTGTCCACTCATACCCTCAGTCTAGCTGGTGTTGGGGGACCGTAGCCTAATTACAAAGCCTGACAGAGTGAATACTCGGCTGAGTTCACTGCTTATCTACAGCTTAATGTGTGAAATACCACTGTCCTTTAACAACAGCCAGCTTGTAGTGGTTTCGCCCCAGGAGGGCTGAAAAGATTGAACTGAACTTTGTACTGTAACCCTGAAAACTGTTGCAGGCTCTTGTTGATTAATAATATTAAAGCTTGCACTTTCTCTGCAGAGGCCGAAACTATGATGTTTTGATAAATGAGCGTTCACTCTGTCCACTTTTATCTCTCGAAAGCGATGCAATCTCTGTTTGCCTTGTTTTGTATAACAGCCCAAATTTTCTGTTATTAATCTCATTGTACTTTCTTTGTTCTGTGGTTTTGTTAGGGCTGATGTCGGTGTTCTTACTATCTTTGTCAACTGTTTTGTCATTCAATGCTGATAAGATTGATCGTCCTATTGATCAATCAATTATGTACGGCCCAATCCGTTCTGTTGAAAGGAGAGTATGTGTGAGAAGGCAACCTAAAGGCCCACAAAAATGATACTCTGGAATTCAGATTTGAAATGGCAAATGACACATTACACTCGTTGACACCCTTAGATTCGAAATTTTCACCAGATATAGTGAAAGGCAGGAATAGTCGGTATTTCCCTGGCCAAAGAAGTTCGAAAGCAATGCGCTCATTTATAAAAACTAGCTGGCCCACTGACTCGGGGAATACACATTGTGATTATTAAAGTTATTAAAGATCGTTCGAGTTTTGATCACCAATGTGTAAAATAAGGCGCAGAACAAAATTTCCTGTTATCTTGTTTAACTCCACTCGAAGAAAATGCTTTCTCTTTCCGGTTCAAAATGTCGGAACACTTTCTTCTGTTCAGCTCAGCTGTGGCAGAATCAACAGAAGTATTAAAAATAATTATAGCAAACTTCAAGACCTTTTAAAATATGCCCGCGTACACCTTTTACGTCTTACTACGTGGAATATAATACATGTATTTTGGAGAATTTAAGGCTCAGCTGTTGAAAAGCCTTTTATGATTACATTGGAGGTCTTAATTCCTTTTTAATATGGTGATAATGATAACTCGCCGGTTCAGTACAATAATTGATTATTTCCATTATCAAAAAAGGAGACAACCACTTCTTTCATTGTACCGACGAACTGATATCTGTAATTTTGATTCAACCTCATTCCTGAATCATCCAAGACAGATGCGATTTTCTTTTTTTTATGCTATACCCAACTAGCGGGTCCTTTAGAAGTCAGACTTAAAAGGAAAAGTGTAATAAATTCTGATTCTTATCAGTGCCCATTATTTGCACCAAAACTAGTCCAATAACGAGAGAAAATAGCACTCTGAACAATACAGAACGAAGGCTGTTAGCTGTGGTGCTGTCTTAAGCCGTTTTTGTTTTTTGTTTTTTATGTGCGCGGAAACGTCAAATGTCAAAAATCCATCAAGTAGTGAAAAGAAACAGTGTTTCCATGAGGTCGTTTCCGTACAAATTTAAAACATCCTTCCACTTCACTACATGAAAAGTAGTTTTTTTGTTGTTGTTGTCAGTTTTGCCTGGGCAGCCGGCCGTGTTAGCCATGCTCTTCTCGACTTCCAACTGCCAAGGTATCTTTAACGTGCTCAACGTGCACACGAGCCATACGAGTTTTTCGTCCTTGTGCGAGAAGACCAGGTGCTAGATCCTACTTACCTTGCATCTAGTCCATTATTTAAATTGTTGTCGAGTCCATTGTTTTATTCCGAGAGTTTCCACGTGCGCGACGCTGCACGCTAACCTAGTTTCCCATACACGTATAACACAGCGATACTTTGCAAAGGCTCTGCCTATAATATAATATGGAAATGAGGACGTAAAAGGGCACTTAAGTTTACGACACACGTATTTTCATGATGCACTTTATCATGTTATGGACTGTTTCATTTCATGCAGGGCCAACACATTTACACAGGAAATGCGTTGCATAATTAGGCTAGGTCGTTCATAATAAGCAGTAAGGTGAATGCATTCATACGCTTAGGCCACATACTAACTCGTGTATGAAGATTTTTGCTAGTTCGATGGCAAATAAATCGACCTGGCGTATTAAGTTTCAGTGGTTTGCAAAATTACATATTGGCCATTTACTTTCTTCAGAGATTAGTGAGTGAGTGAGTGAATGACCGAATAAGTGAATGACTGAGCTAGTGAAGGACTAAGTGAACGAATAGGCTGGTCTCTTTCTTTCTACTCAAACCTATGTTCTGTGTTCGAAGTTCTTACCCGACACAAGCATCATTTTGCAAATACATGTATGTAATATACGATTTTTATTCTGCTGGGTCAAACACTTCTTCTAAATGGCACTGTTATTATCCTACTGCGTTTGAAGTATCATCAGTATATTCATGGGTCCTCTCCCCACTTTTTCTACCATTTTTTGTAAAACACGTTGGCTAATGTGCACTCATAAAAAAACTCGCCTAAGTGCTCGGCCCCTCCTTACCGAGGTCATTGCAGGAGACTCTAACGACAATGAAAGACTTTGGACTGGGCTATATCGATCACTAGCTCGTCTTCTGCAATGCGAAACATCCCTTTGCTCCCAGTCCCCCTGTCCTTTCCTTTCCTGTGGCCAGAGCTGGTGCTAATATACACATTTCACAATATATCAATTAGTGAGTTCACGATGGTTTCATTATCATGTATACTATATTATGGCGAAAGAAATGGCACTTCTCCTGTTATGGTTCGGTAACTTGGAGGCTACGTTGTTAATTTCTGAACGCATAGTGATGAAACTTGTTGGGTGGAAAAGCAATGAAATAGCTAAAACTGCTCTGAAAGGTAATTGGTCAGAGAACAAAATATTGTGAGACTGTGGATCTCGCGACCTTAGTTCTTGTTTACTCTATCTCCATTTTCTCAAAAACTGGGCATCTTTTAGTATCTAGAAAAAGTCTAACAAACGCACACGTTGACATTTGTTTAAGATGAGTTGTGGCACTTATCAAGCTCTTTCTTGGTTCCGATTTATTCTATCATAATACTTGAGCCGCAAACGTTCAACGTCGAATTTCTATTTTCCACCAGCAGCACCAATGGCATTAAAAGTAGGACAGAACTTAAAAGACTTAACAAAATCAATTTCATTGGAAGACTGTGATTTATTTTTTTTAAACGTATTGGTACTAAATCCGTAGCAAATCTCTTAGATCCAAGCTTTCCTTTCATCGAACATACTTGTTTAAGAACGTTTGGCAGTGCGTTTGGTCAAATGAGTGAAAAAAAGCTGAACCGTTGGCCTTACACTACATCAGTAACTAATTTGGGTGTGTCGTTGTTATATCATGAAATAACATTTACATCTTCCAACAGATCACTCTGACAAAACATACCCTGAATATCATGTATAAAAAAACACTAATGTCGATGACACTTGTGTGTATTGTACTATTAAAATTTGAACAAGTTTCGCTTGAATTATTTCGTGTGCTGTGATAGATTTAGTCATACTTTTTTTTATTTTATATGTGGTAACATTCATGTGGATAAGATTTTTACTAAGGATACAAGTAACAGTCACATCTTTCACGTTGCACTGTCTGCCAAAGAAAAATCATTACGAAGACCCACTGATTTTATATCCGATAGAGCACCCTGCATATTCATTGAAGTTCCAGAGTAGATTAGATTAGATTTTCAGAGAATATTGGAAGTGCTTGAAATACTTGAATTAAATCTGCCGGCGTCACAGAAAAGGCAGGTTGCAATTAACAAAGTAATAATGATGAAAGAGGGGCTGGGCCAGTTAGAAAGGAGCAACTGGTGTTGGTCTGCAAGTGAATAAGATTTAAGCCGTTGGTCTTATTGCCCTATATGTTTTGAATGACACCAGACTGCTTTGCAAATATTATATCCTCGAAAGTTTGTAGAAACTGTACGTCAGCCGAACCATCAAGTTCATGCTGAACAAGCCTACACCTATTATCATACTGCAGTGCACGATTCATGAAATCACAAGCCTGTCAAATGAATTATCATAGCAATCGTGACTGTCTAGCTCCTTCGGTTAAAGTAGATGAAATCCAAAGAAAGTAAGGCCTAATATTGTTGCTAATTTAGGAGTAAACTGTTCCCAAATCTGGAATAAGTGGTTACTAATTTTGTTAAAAATCCCTGAAATATCTCGAGTGCATTATTCTTTACTCTTCTGGTGTAAACTTTAAACATCCTGTGTGCATGCTAAAAGTGGCATCAGAGATCGATTGAGTTTTCTTGCGGCTGATAAAGATTCTGGAAAACTATTCATAGCCATTTCTGGCAGTCATAGACATTTGAGTGTTTGGAAATGTTTTTTGATGTGTTGTCACTGGAATGGGGGGTCGTGAGGGTCTTTGCCGACATTTAAAGGATGCATTTTTTCTGCCTTTGTCATCGTGATAATCGGGTTTGAAAATCTTATTGAATGGTGCAACTTAAAAACCACTTCAACTGGGTGACATATTAAGTTAGCTCACATATGTGATGATGAGGGCATATTTTTTGTTTATGGCAACAATGATGACTATGACCGGGAATTGCGCACTCATTTCGACCCATCTTTTGCAATTTAATATATTTATCTCTGATGGGCTGTCGTCGTCATGTCGATTTGGAGAAGCTTCTGGCATTCCCAGAATACATGAAATAGTTGTGGAAATGTCAATAGTAATTGTGCATCCATTTTTTACTGAAGTAGAGTATAGGAATTCGTTAATTTTGTGGTGGTTTCAATCTTCAGACATCATGGATGTACTTGCCCCACCCTTTATAAATATTGTTTAAGAATGGGATATTGCGTTTCTAGGTCAGGGGACCTGAATCATACAGTGCGAGAAGGAGAAGCCTGTGGTCGAACTTCTTTTATCACAAAACTAAGCATAATATTAAATTTGGAAGCTTGGCCAGTGCCCATTTTTACCGATGGAATTCTTCTTTCAGTTCTACTGACGCATGGCGGTTCAAATGTAACTATATAATATGCAAATGGTATTAAATTGAAATGATCCATACACAGTTAACAACTGAACTTGAGACTGGAAAGGACGAATTGTCTTACAACATTGTGGTGTGGAAAATGGCTTGCGCACTTCAGAAACGCACATTTTCACTTACAGAATTCAAACTCGTCAGTGCCATCATGATAATTTTATTGTCGTTATAATTAGGCTACCTCACATTTTTACCAGGGTGACACGAAATGACTGCTCCTTGTCAAGGAAGAAAGGGTGAAAATAAATTCAGCCCGTGAGTGATCGTATCCTTAGTTTTAAGGACTTGGAAGCTGAGAGATGCCATGCTTGCCCTTTTTGGTATTTCAAGATTTATCTTGTGGTAACTCATGGGCTATCAGCACGATCCCTGCCCTGTCCAAATGATGCGAGACTTTTTTCAAAGACAGTTTAGCTAGGGGAAGGTACTCAGTGGGGCGGGATCACGAAAAAACTGCTGTCTTTTATTTTCTAGAGTCTTTGATACATTAGACCAGTGTTCTGAAAATGGGGCGTGGCAATATGTTGGTTGGGCATGGAAATTCAGAATGGGACGTAGGGATTTTTCATTAAAAAATTTAATTTCCTGGTGTATTTTAATTTAGTTGTGTAGACAAACTGTTGTTTGTTTATTTATACGAACTGTGATCTTGGTAGGGCGCAAAGCCGTCTTAACGCATTAGCACATTGGGCAGTTGCTCAGGGGCCCATGCATGCAAATTTACATTGGTTTTTGAAACGGGCGAGAAATTCTTATTGTTGATGTCAAGACGGCCCTGGTGGGGTGCAGGTTTTTTGTTTGTTTGTTGTTTTAATTTGAAGTGGGGCGTGGGACGGTCAAGTACGGGTTGAGAAACACTGCATTAGACGAAGTGCTTGGGAAAACTGATACATATTGATCATTATACTATTAGGTCAATGGCAGTTGTTGTTTTTTTTAAATGGCGAGAAAAGAAGGGAAAACCATTTAGAACAGATTACAATAACAATTTATTAAGCACAGCCGTAAAAAAAAAAAAAAAAAACTCCATGGTATTATTCCTATTTCTACTTTTTCTTTCCTCTGCTGAGATTAAACCTTTCCAACAGGTCTAGCAAGAAGTAAATGAAAACCGTCTGACTACGCAGTATATTAAACTTGTTCAAGAAATCGAACACACACAGGTACAGCGTGGGTGTTGGTGAGTAAATAAAGTGGGATCGGTTGCAATGCTAAATGGCCGTGATGGTAATGAAGGGTGAAACACAACGCGACCCCAATGCTTGTTTGTTCCAACTCCACTATTTCCACAACTGAGAAATTCAACATTAAATGTTTGCGGCATGACAAGGAGCTAGGATAAATAGGAATTGAGAAACAGCTTGATAAGTGCCAGGACGCATTTTAAAACAAGTATCAAAGTGTGCATTTCGTACACCTCTTCTACATGCTAAAAGATTTCCTTTTTTTTTTTCAGGAAATGGAGATAGAACAAACAAAAAAATATGGTAGCGACAAGCAGCAGGCATCGGAGAAGTAGGAGTTGTAATTGTAGCACTTGTAACAACTGTATTTTGTAAAAGTAGCTGGAGCACAATGGCGGTGTTAATAGATATATATATATATATATTAACAGCGTCACCATCGGTGTACAAGCCTTGTGACACTGTTTGCACTAGCTGTAATTTTATGGAACACCCACATTATTTTCACTCGTGTGTTTTTCCTCAGCACTGGGAAGGCACATACTATACGAGACGGAAGAGCGGCGATCATATTCCTTTCCACTGTAAAGTTACACCCATTGTTGGATCCAGCGGGTAAGTTGACATTTTTAATTGGCTATTGTTACGGGATCGTAGTCTCCTTACTAAGGCAAATGGAGAAAAATACTGCGTTGCCTTCTCTGTTCAGCCATAGTTTACTATGTCACAGAATAGAGATATTGTTTGCCCGCTCTGTGTACTACGTAAAATACTGCGGTCCCCTAACCTTTTCCTTCACTGCCCCCCCCCCCACCCCCTCCTTTATACATTTATGGGCGTACTTCCCATATTAGTCTTGTTTTCTTCTTCTTCTTTTGCCCCATCTTTTACGGTTTTAGACAGTCACTAAGTCTTGTGTGGTTATTATTATAGTTTTTATTTCGCTACATGTTTTCAGCAGCTTTCAGGGAAGACCATGGCACTGTATGAAGTATTTGAGCCATTTAACACATTTTCATGCCTTATTTAACTATTGTTTTGTTGTTGTTGTTGTTGTTTTTAAGCAGAGGCACAGCCCTGATATCATGGAGACTCTTGGTTTGACTAATCGCCCATATTCTTAATTATTTCCCCCACCTTTTAGGGTGAGCCATTGTTAATTATGAGCCCCTCCTCGTTAATGATAAGGTTTTGGACTGCGAGATCCTCTCTAAGTATGGCATTTTTGTATTAGCATTAGCCTATAACCTCTTATAAATTCCAAAATTTGGCATCAAGCAACACCAGCAGTACATGAGACTGAAAACAGTGAACCCAGATTTATTCTGAAAAAAAATGCATGAGAAATCAGTTGGGATAAATAACAAAGAATTAAAAGGGCACTATCCTTGGAGGATTATGAAAATATGGGCAACTCCTCATCCTTTAGCTTGTCATACTGATTCACATACCACGCACAGATAGGTCCACCTCAGTTGAATTGAATCTACAACTATTTTTCATTTTGACCCACAATTCTTTTAGTCCATTCTGTGAGCTTGTCTATGGTTTCTGTGTCATCTTACAGGTCCATATGTCAGTATGTGTATGTGAAAAGTCAGACTGCAGAAAGCTATAGTCAAGTGGCCAATGGTGAGTGAATTTTTCACATAAATACCAGTATTTTATCTTCATTTCATACAAAAATTGCTAGGGATCATAGTATGCAGAAGGAAAAAATGTTACTGTTACTGAATGAGTTTTAGTAAATGTACATGCCAGTGTGAAAGTGAACTTAGGTCAGAAATAATGATAATGTGATGATACTAATAAATATCATTTGTATAGCGCTTCATCCTGTAATACAAACTCTGAGCGCTGTACAGTCATTCTGGCACTGTATTCAGATCACCAATACAAAGAACATACTAAAACATATAATGTTTCATAATGCATTCTGGCAATTTTAAGTCAGTGGCTGTATGAACCTCACAGTTTTTTTTTCATTTGCGTCCAGGCTAAGGGATAACATTTAAGATGCTTATTCCAATTCCATTTTTGTCTCATCTATATCTTCAAGAGAATTCATGTCATCTGTCAAATGTTTTTCAAAGATTGTTTTCATTGGTTATTTCTGGCACAATCTTTCTAGAGTTAACCTCTTTGCTTACTGCAGAAAACCGTAGATTTTCTTAAAAGAACAAATCTGCAGATTTAGATTTGGTGAATGAAAGAAGAAGAGCTTAAGAAGAAGACTATAAAATGCTTAAACTTATTTAGAAATTTAGAGTGTTGTCACAGTCAGCTGAAAGCAAATAAGTTTTTTGTTTTTTTGAAATTCATTTTATTCAAAGTATTGTATGTTTTATTTTCATAAGACACAATGAATTGAAATTACATCAATTTTCTTTACCATTTACAGGCAGCATGATGTCATTCCCTAAAAGACGAGAATCAGTTGTCCGTGCTCATTCTATGACAATAGAGGCACCAATCACAAAGGTAAGCTGAGAAACTAAAAATGCTTTGACTAAACCAAGCCAGCGTCTATATATATATCAGTCCAGTGTAGATGTATTCAGGATTTCCTTCAGGTTGGTAGGATTAGGGTAGACGTTGATGGTTTCCTACATCAAATAGTGATACAATGTCCTAAACAGCAGACTGATGTCGGAGAGATGGCATTCCCATGAGCAAACTTGAAGCCAGTGCTACATAGTCAAAGTGACATAGGTTTTTTGACCGGAAATATGTAACTTTTATAAGTTTTGCAGTATACTATGTGAGGGAACAATTTTGAGTTCCTTGGGTGTAAATTGGAGAAATTCACTGCACGTCATGCATGCAATGCATGTCAGACATTCAGAATCCAAATAGATTTCTAAAGAGAAAGCAAAAATATTCAATGATTTAAATCATATATTTCACTTTCTAAAAAAATCTTCTTCAGCAGTTCACCTTGGTACTCTTGGAATTAAGGACTTTTTTTTTTCCCCCCATATGCCATTAAAGATGTGTCTGCCATTTGTAAATCACAGGTCTTTGTTGATTATATAAAATTCTCTGTCCTGATTGACAATGTTACTGATTGCAAAATCACCATTCTGCAAATATTTCAGGCACCATTTGATTAACATTGTGTCCTCTTCAAATAAAACCTAAAATAATGTATATTATATACATTATCTCCAATACATGATTTACACCATTTGTAATAATCAACAAAGAGTTATATGTAAACTGTGACAAGCGTAGTGTCTCTTTCACCAGGTTATCAACATTATCAATGCAGCTCAAGAGAGCTCACCACTAACTGTAGCTCAAGCTCTGGACAAAGTGCTTGAGATTTTACAGACCAGTGAGCTCTACTCTCCCTTCCAAACTCAAGAGATCCGAACCGATGATGACCCAATGGCTACTGACCTTGTGGAAGGGCTTATGTCTGTAAGTGAAGCATGTGCTACATTGGTAAGGTTTAAAAGCCTTAGCATCAGTTTCAGAGTATTTTTTTCATGGGGCCTTTCTTGGTTTATATCATCACTGGCTCATCATTACAGATAATAATACCCTTTTGTCTTTCAGCATTGTATAATGTTATGATCATAAGTCATTTTAATTAAATTTATACTTATTATATTATATGACATTAATTTGTGATGTTATTCATCTGCATATCTGTTAGCATTCATATCAGTTAAGCTGTAGTTACCAGAGGTTAACAAAAACTCCAGATACAAGGTAACATAATAATATATATTTTTTTAATCTGTTTCAGATTTATTTACTTTCGTTTCATATTTTTCTCTTCCTTTACAGCACAATGTCAAAAGAAAATATTCAGGGCATGATATTCAAAGAGCATGTAAGTCCTAAATGCATTGTTCAACCATAATTTATATCTCAATGTATTCTGCCATCGGCCTCTTTTATGTGCTTATTATTCACTTGTAGAATGCATGGCAAGCTCTGCAAAATCTGTGTTTTGAAAATTAAACTGCCAAATTTACTTTTCACCATAAGAATTACCACAGTGCAGTTTTGTTTGTTTTCATGTAATGAGTTATTTTGTGATTTATAAATTAAGAAAAGGCAGCCTTTGTCTCTTCCCTGCTGTTTCTGACATAGATCATGATATTATTCTCTTCTGTACATGCAGGTTATCTTCTGAAGAAGGATTCTTTGTTTGTTTCTGTTGTTGTTTGCAGTGGGTATTTGGGCTATGTAGCCAAAATACAATACTATTTTTAATACCAATATATGGCCAGTTTCAGTAAACATTATTGTGGCCATTTTGCCAAGAATGAATTATGAGATTATTGTGACCAGCTAGCCAAATGTAATCCTAGCCCTAGCACTGAAACTGTCCTTAAAATTCATGGATGCCTGCATCCCTATGTCAATCCAACATAAGAGTCATATAGGATTCCCATAGGGTTGTTTGGATTACCCTTGGGGGCAGGGTTCCTGCATCAAACCAAAATTGGCAGGATGTCATAACCAGAGAATCTAAGTAAGAATGATGTCATTCCTATAAACAAAATTAGCATCAGTCTTTCAGGTCCGATTTCTGTCGGGTCGCTGGTGGGGATTGTGCGACAAAACCGATTTACCCACATGGGCAAATACCCAGCCAGCAACCCTATGGAACTCCAATGCATCAGACTGACATCAAGTTTGTACATAGGAATGGCATTTTAGGGATTCCACAAACCACAGATTAACGCAGAAAATCGTTTCACAAGTCTCACGACGACAGTTTTATTACAGAGCTCACAACATGAGCGTTTCTTGGGCTTACATGGTCACAGACGGCACAAACAATACAGTAAAGGCGTAGGGCTTATATACACGAACATACGGAAGTGACAACATAACATAGTTCACAACAAAACAAGGAAAGTCTCGGTTTTAGATAGTGTTCACTGCTCAGTTCAAAGTCACAACAGGAGGGCGCTGCAACATTATTTTTACCTAGATCAGCTGGTTGTGACATTGAGCCGATGTTGATTTGATGTTGGGAGCCCACCCCTCTTGTAATCCTAACAATCCTACGGAAATCTATGTTAGATTGACGTAGGGTTGCCGGCACGAAAGTCACCCCATTTCTGTTGTGGGTTTTTTCACACATCTCAGTGATCTTGTTTCAGCTCATCATGCTCATGGCCATCATCACATTCCGTCCAGCCCGGCATGCTCACTCTCCCAGATTCCAGAACCTATCATGAATGTGCTCAATCTTGACTCAAGCTGGGACTTTGATATCATTGCTCTTGAAAGACTGACCAACAAAAGGTGATCAAACTGTGTATCAGCATGTAGGCTATAAGGAGATTCACATGGGAATTGGTTTTCCCGGTTTACAGTTCACAAATCCTCTTCATTAGTTTCAAATACAATATATATTTCCACAATATGTATTTCTATATTATATTCTTGATTGGATTTCATGCTGTAAATGCTCTTGACTGATTGGTTGTCTCTCCAATACAGAGATAATAAAGAATGTAATAAAGAATGTATCTCTTTGAAAATTTCTGTGATTTTTTCCATGTTCCCAAGTATTCAGTCAAAATTCAGAGCACAAACAGTTCCATATTATTATAGCAATGTTTTTCATCCTGACAGCCCCATTGTTTAATGGATGTACACACTTTCCATATAAGAAAAAAACACAATATTTATCATTCACTGATTAATGCCATGGTCTTAATAGTGTATCCGTGTCATGCTTTGGAAAGAAAAATCCATTGCATCGGTTATCAATTATTGTTTCACTGACTTGCATTACACGATGCAATAGAAAAATGCTTCAACAACATTAACTCTCATGTCTACTTTGCCTCAAAAAATTAGCCTTTAATTCAAGAGAGAAACACAGAACTGACCATCTTCTGTCCTAGACACTTTCTGCAAAATATACAAAATTAAGCATACCAGCTGAAAAGTTTGTAATCCACGAAAACCATATGCTGGTAGTCAAGTAGTAACATTAAGTTATGTTTCTCAAAGAAAACTTAGTTTTGATATCACAGTGCTGAAGATGTCAGAGGATTAATTCTTTTTCATTCATAATTCAGATTAAATACAGGATTAATTTCTTTTCATTCATAATTCAGATTATTAAACACCGGCTATCATTTCTTGGTCCGATAACTTTACTGTATGGAATAAAATGTTGACATTTTTATGATTTTTGCAGTATATCTTTTATTGCTATTTTTGTTTTGCTGCACAGGACTCTTACCCATCTTGGTCTCAAAATTTTCTCTCGGTTTGGGGTTTGTGAATATCTTAATATAAATGAATCCTGCCTGGTGAGCTGGCTGCAGATGATCGAGAGTAACTACCATGCCAAAAACCACTACCATAACTCCACACATGCTGCTGATGTATTGCATGCAACAGCTTATTTCCTAGACAGGGATCGGTCAAAGGTTAGTTCATGTTATTTGGTTTTGGGTTGTGCAACAGTACTTAGGATGTTCAACTTATTATTTGATTGTTCTCATCTGTAAGAATTTCATGTTCTTCAGTATTAAAATTGATTACATTTCAGTCATAGCAAGTTCACTCAGTTTTATGTTGTTGTTTGTTTGTTTACATCTTTGGAAAAAAAAAGGGGGGGGGGGGGGCACATGCATCTAGAGGTTTCTGTTACCTATTTTAGTGTTACTAATTATTATATGAAGAAAGAGTTGTATGACTAAAGTCTTCTGGAAATGAATACGCAATGTGAGGTCACACTAGATATGAACTAGTGTCCATAATCATAATGATTCCATTTGATTTGTTGTTGGTTGATGGGCTCTTCTGCTAGGATCTCTTCCTTTCCTACCATTCTGCTATCTTCTATCTATCGTCTTCCTTCTTCCTACAGCAATATACCATGTCACTGTGCTTTCTCTGAATTCAACTCAAACTTCAGTGTAATATCATACAAGTAAAAATCTTGTCTTATGATGAACACTAGTGGTCATGCAGATTAGCTTACTGCACTGAATGAAAGATAGTACATATCTCTCATAACGTACTTCAATCGTTGGATTGAGTGATGTCGAGAATGCTGTATATAGTAAAGTTCCTCAGTAGTAGTATGCAGATCAGTTAGCTAACAATAAAATTTCCACATATTGAACATGGCCAAGACTGCCCTAATTCTTACTTAATTTTCAAATTTGTCAGCGTTCTTTTTGGTACAAACATGATATAAGATATCAGATTCTGAGGGTCAATCTTTGTGCTGTTTGATCTCTAGGGGAGCAATAATCTTTGGCATAAACCACCTGAAAGGTCAACTTTAAAGAAAGAGAGGGCTAATTAGTGTGGAAGAAGTTAACTGAGGTAGATGGTTTAATCAAAATGGATTTTTAAAAGATTTCTAGTGAGTTTTTGTGTAAGATGATTTTACACATGACATAGAATCCCAGCCAGCATCACTACTTCAGTCTGATGTAGATTTCTGTGGCTGTGGTAGGATTACCATGGGGGTGGGGGTGTCTCTGCAGCAAACCATCATCAATGCAATGTTGCAACCAGTGGATCTACAAGACAACAATGTCATTCCTATAATATGCAAACTTGATGTCAATCCCCTGCTTCGGATTTCCATAGGGGTGCTTGGCTGGGATGAGTTTTCTTCTAGATTTCTGTCCAAATAAAAAAAAAATCGTGAAATTGTGGAATTGGGAGGTTTATGCATGAATCCATCCACGAGCAGGTTGTTAGCATCTTTTACATAACTTCATTTATCTTTTGAAAGTGACTGATTTACTGCTGCATATCTTGAATGAGCTTTGATAAAGAATAATATTTAATGCTTTTCCATGAATTTCTTTAGGAGATATTTGATCAGCAAGACCAGGTGGCAAGTTTGATAGCTGCAGCTGTCCATGATGTTGATCATCCCGCCAGGACTAATGCTTTCTTGATCAATGAGAAACACCAGCTAGCCATACTCTACAACGATCAGTAAGTCACGTGATGTAATTCCAAAGCTCACATACTGAAGAATTACCGAAATTTTCAGGTTTCAAAATTTGATACCTCTTCAAATTCTGAGCATGTGTCTGTTATTCTGTAATCTTATTCGTCTAATTGTTCCAGTCTTCATGTTTTCACCCAGAGTGACAAATCGTAATATCCAGTGTGTGAGCTTTGAGATGCTTCAGTTATTCCTCCACTTAGGTGACTTGTTTTCTTCATGCCAGAATAATGGTTATGGAATTCTACATTTCATAACTAAGAATTATCCCTGCATTGAGTATGATTTTTTTTTTAATAACTTAGGCTACTTTATTGCCACACCAAGATTTGGACACATACATCTATAACATCCCATCCGATAAGAAATGTTATCTTACAGTCTTGTGTGATGTCACCGTAATTTGCCATTAAAATTTGTTATAATTCTTATGCAGTAAAGCTGTGTTATGGGGGCATCATTAGGGTGCATTCTGCAATATTCATTCGATTTTTTTTTTGTACAACAAAGAAACTGTCATATTTACTCATTTTTAACTTAAGTGGAATGTAAGGCTACTGTTGCATGACACAACAGAAGAAGAGGGAAAATGTAAAAACATCTGTTTACCGTATTTTTGTCAAGTACATGTATATATGGGGATGTGAATCTATATTGGTGTGTCAAGTATTATAGCATAACTTAACCAGTTTATTAAGATAATTTTGTAATGTGACTTTCTGTATTTCAGAGCTGTGTTAGAAAACCATCATGCCAGTATGTGCTTCAGATTAACTCACAAGGATCAATCTGTGGATATATTTAAGAATTTGAGCAGGTAGCAATAATTCTGACTGAAAAACCAACCTTTTTGTTGTTTTTGTTATTGTTTTGTATGTGCACACAACAAGTTAACTGTTTGTCAGAATGTTGTCATCTTTCAGTATACAGCTGTGAACTTTTACATTTCTGCCTCTTTCTTAAGATAAGATAAGATAAGATAAATTTTATTCGTCCTTGTACAAGGAAATTTGTTTTGATCATTGAATACATAACAATACAGTTACAGAAGCAGAAAGTATGATACATAGCGCGCACACACACATATATACACACACACTGATAAATTAACTAAATTAACAAAATTAACAGTGCACACAATATGCTTCCCTAACTAAAACACATTGACCTGACACGCAGGACATAATTCAACTGTGCACAGATTACGATCAAGATGACGACATTATTGTAACATCCTAGTTGATGATGGAATAAACGATTTAAAGTAGCGCTCAGTTTTAGTTTTCTTTGACAACAGCCTTAAACTTCTTACAGATCTTATATATTCCTTGTTCAGGGGATGTTGGGGGTCATTTATAATAATATTAGCTTTTTTAATACAAGTAATTACTTGCGCAAAATAGGGTTTGGAAAAGGTATTCATATCACCAGGAACCAACATCTAGATTGCATCAGAGCCAAAATAAGTTTCAGAAAGTTACAATTCAAATTTTAAGAAAATATGTACAGATGCCACATAAGTTTCTCTCTAGGGTGATCATTATTGCCATAAGGTTTTGTGTCTGATTGATCACTGTCTACTGCTTCTATTGCAAATTATTAAAAGAATCAGATCTGGATCTTTTAACAAGGGAATATGACATAATCAAGAAATGCAGTTTTAGCTATGGCATTTAATTGATGAACTAGCCCAGCAGCTAGCAAACTTGAAAATTTGGTCTGGTATTTTGAGAAATCATATGTTTGTAACACATAGCTAGCAGTTTATGGTTTCACCATGTATTAAACAAAATAAAGACATTAACTATTATATTATCCAACCTCATGCAATCACTGTTGTATGCCTTATGGAAGACATGAGATATGTTTCCTATATTATTTATATATGGCATAAAGATGACTTACAGACACTAGCTTTCCAAACATATTCTCATATATGGAATGTCGCAATTTCATCAACAGCTGTAAAATTCATATGTTTTTGCTTCCCTTTTAGTGAGGACTACAAGACAGTACGTCAGTCCATCATAGATCAAGTGCTAGCCACAGATATGAAGCAGCACTTTGAACATCTGTCCAAATTCACCACATCAGTAACCAAGCACCTACAAAAACTGGAAGGCGACAACACAGATGTAAGTGATGACATTTCAATTACAAAGTAAAGTTGGAATATCAAGATAGATTTCCATAATAATGCATTGCAGGCTACTTAGTGCCCTCTGTGGACAACACAACCATTACTGAGCCGATATGCCATGAACTCTTTAAGTACAGGAGCACAGGCAGTTTTAAGTAATATTGTTTCTTGGCTGAACTACTGAAATGATACAATAAATACCTGACATTTGAGACCAGAATGAGGATATACCTATAGTGTAGTCTATTCTCTTTCAGGCTGAAGCTCACGATTCAGAAGTGATCACTACCATTTCTGACTTATCAACCCATGAGAATCGAACTTTGATCAAGCGCATGATGATTAAATGTGCGGATGTTAGTAATCCTGTGAGGCCTCTGAACTTGTGCAAAGAGTGGGCCTGCAGGATTGCTGAAGAGTACTGTCAGCAGGTGAGTGGAAAACATGTCACCATTTCCTGAAAATTTCATCAAATTTGCTCCGCAATGTCTTCAGAACCTTCTTTGAATTAGAAATGGAGAAACTGGGAAAAAAATCCTTGCAACCTGGAACCAAAGACAAGGTTCTAATTATATTTTATAAATAATTATTGGATGACAAAAAAATGCTGAGCTTGTTAGGCAATAAGTGTGGACAGAACCAATTGCTCTTTGCACAGAAATTCATCCAGACACTTCGATTCATTTATGATTTATGTCACTGCAGGCAAGTTTTTAAAATATTTGTTCAAAGATTCTGCAAGAGGATAAAATAAATATTCTCCATTCTATGGTTTGAGTTAATTGTGATAAGCACATTCTGCACATTCCACATTTCATATTTTCCAGCTGGTTTAGTTTTACATCTGAATATAATAGTACTGCCTGTAGAAAGGCAAACTTTTTTTGGGAAGCAATGATGAACATGTGTTATTCATGTACTTTTCCAGACCGACGAGGAAAAAAATAGGGGATTACCTGTAGTGATGGCACAGTTCGACAGAAAGACACTGAACATACCGAAATGTCAACTGGCCTTCATCAATCTTTTCATCACCAACATGTTTGATGCCTGGGATGGTGAGTTTTCTTCCGTTCATTGATATAGAATAATATAACCTACTAATAACGCAGCAAAAACGCATTCAGAAATCATTGGGTTTTTTGGTGTTTTTGTTGTTGCTTTTTTATTATTCTACTGACATTGTAAATTACAACTATTTTTTAGACCAAGAGTTATTTCCTCCTCCTTTTGCCATGCAACTGTAAAATGAGAGACCACTTTTCATCAGTAGTATGGGAACAGACATGAACTGTGGTATTTTAATCTGTTTCTGTTCTGCCATCATTTCTGAAAGTCAGTCTTTATTCTTAAATGGGAACGTTCTTTAATTTTCTAATGAGGCATAAATCCAGTATCATCCATGCTTGTCTGTCATTTATCAGCTCAGCCTATGCGGCACACAAGAACTGTAAAACAGTGCTGTTTTAGAATGAAAAAGACAAATAAGACAACTTTCCTCATGCCCTCTGAAGGAAAGAGAAGCTTTACTTAAAATGTTGTTTCTATTATGATGCATCTGATAGAAGAGAAGAACTCAAAACCTTATGTTCTGTCTCTGTACTGAACAAGATGAGAACCAATTTAAAACTTGGAGTCCTGTTGTTGTCTTTTTCAGTGTACTGTGATGTCCCAGAATTGATGAACCACTTACAACTAAACTATGATTACTGGAAGGCACAAGAAGAACTGAAAGAAAAAGAAAAGACAGCAACACATGAAGCTGATAACAGTTAGCTTTGCACAACTTCCTCACGGTTGTGGAAGCTGACATATATATATATATATATATATATGTGATCTCTGTACAGATGAATGACTGTGTTCAGATAGAGGGAGGATATTTCAATTGCTGTGAGAACAGACAGTGTCCACAAGGGAAATCTTCTAGTGATAAATGTATTTGAATTGGGTGGTGGAAATCTTTGCTTTACTTCAGGCAGCTGGTTCTTTTCAAACATGTTTTAAAACAAAGAAGTAAACTCTGTCAGGTTTTAAACCACTCAGTCCTTGACTGACATTTCAGTGCAGCTCAAGCTAAATAGTACATTTTATACAGTGAATTTTTGGTTGAAAATTGCCCCATTCTAGCAGTTTTCAGAAGCTTTACTCACTTGTCAATGTGGTAGACAGAGTATGACTAGTTGGTATTTATTTTTTACTGCTGATGAGTTCTTTTGTTTCTCGGGGGCCTCAGCATAGTGCTGTTGGCCCCCTGTTTTTGATTTTCTCTCTCTTTGGTCTTTCTTGTTGTTGTTCTTTCTTTCTTTCTTTCTTTCTTTCTTTCTGTTTTGTTGTCTTCGTTCTTCGTGGTTTCTTGTAGTTTTCTTGTGGTTTCTTTTTTACTGCTTTTTTCTTTCTTCCTTTAAAAAGGAGCTGTTGTTTTAGGTCTTCATATCAATCATGTATAAGATAAGAATCTTCAATCAATGTGCAGAGTGGAAATTTAACTCAGAGGCCATCCATAGGGTTATTGAGGTGTACAAAAGTTGAGGGAAAGACCCAAAACTAACAATGCTCTGCTGCTGCGCTATGTGGTTTTCTAATTAACACATCTTTTTCTGAAGTGTTTTGGGCTCATAAGGTGCTCATAAATCACTGCTAAATGTCCAATACATACATAAGAGGATTATGATTCAGGGTCGTTTGATGTTCTGAGACACACATATTTTTACATATTTAGCCCAGTTTAATTTTCTGTGGCCGAAAATAAAGAAAAGGAAGGGGTAACTGTTTTGGCTTTTGTTCCTTTGAAACACTTAATATGCTTAATCCTATAAAATGTGTATGAGGAGAAATTTTTTAAAAGTAAAGATTAAAGAAAAACAGAGCCATAGGAGTATTTATCAAAAGTAAAAGGTCTGCTGGATTGACATGCATCAAGTTGCCTGGGCATCTGGAAACCCCACAGTCAATATACTGTGTTACTTGGATCTTAAAGGGTTAGAGTATTATAGAAAATATAAAACATTTCTTGAGGATTTTTTTAATTTTGACATTTCCATTCTCATGTTTCTCTTTGATCTGTGTGTAAATCAGCAATTGGCAATCTTGTTGTGCCTGGAGACAGTGTGTCAAATGACATCGCCACAAGATGCACCTCAGTTAGGAATGTCAAACTTGTGTACAGCAAAGGAGTAATTTCCAAGTTAGCTGGTCTGAGAAAGCTATCTGAAACAGTGCTGACTTACAGGCATCAGTACTGGCGATCTTTCATGGGTCTGCAGTTAGAAATATGTATGTAAACGCCGAACAGATAAATGAGAGGCGAGAAAAATGCATCACATAATATAATGGGATCAGTTTTATGTTCAGAACATTTCTTCAATTTATCCTTTTTGGGTGCACCCACTTTTCTGTAGTTTTCTCTACATAACAAGTTACTGTATGTCAGTGGTGAAATTGTGAGGGTGAAGTACTGATTCAAGACATCCACAAGACAAATTGTGATGACGTGCTTTGGCTTTCAAATATCCATCAAATCTAAAGTTTTGAGTTCCAGTCTGAATTTGGGGAAAGCATGTCAACATCATTACAGCCATATGTTGTGCTAGGAAGAGGCAGGATGAAAGACAAAATAGGATAGCAAAATGATAGGACAAAAGGAAACTTCACTAGAATCGCCCACTAACCAATGGCTGAGATCTAAAGAAACTATCAGAATAGTACACTCAGCACAATAAGTCAAGGAACAAAATTTCAAAGAACACAATTTATTCATTTTTTCTACAATCTGTCTTTGACACCATGGATTACATCTGTGTAATTTGAATTCTAAACAAGGTCGCGATTTTGTATTAACAAGAGTTCATGACAGTTTGGTTGATTAGACATAACAGGTTTGCAAGATACTGAGGTTTTATTTTGACATGTGAAAATGTAAGTTGTTGTCTTATTGTGCTGAGTTTTGTTAGTAAACAAGAAGGAGTTTAAAAAATGGGAAAAGGCTTTTCAACCTGTTTTGATTTTAAGTGTGTAAATTTTGTTGTTCTAAGCATATTTCAGGTTTGCTGTATGTCAAATCAGGTGGCTCTTTATTATTTAGTAGACAAATCTTCACGCACAAGTATAGAGCAGTAGAAATGTTAGGTTTTTCTGGGGCTATAAGATCTAGAAACGTAAAGGAGTACATTTTCTTTTGGATTGATATTACTTTATTAGTGCTAACTGCGACTTGTGTTTGCAATTCTCCCTGATCACTCTTCAACGGTAATTATACTGTGTAACATATCACATGTGCAGCTGCTGCCCTGTTGCTGAGTTCATCATGTGACTTTGATATCAAATATTATGACATGCATCTTAAGTGGTAACAGTTGCTCAGGTTGCAAGGGAAAATTGATGATTGAAAGAAAATTTAATTGAGAGAGAGAGAAAGAGAGACAGGAGAGAGAGAGAACTGTGAATGTATATAAACTGTGGAGAATGAAAGTTTAAGTATAGTGGCAAGATTTATGCCAAATAGCTTATAATGTACCATAATGTAAATGTTATTAAGTCCCTTTCAATATTGTTGTTGTGATACTCTGTATTGTTATCTAACCCATCAGGAGAAGGTTTTGTGTTAATGTCTAACTTATAGAACTGATGGAGAAAGATGCTGGCAAGTACTAGATCTTTGTATGTTTCAGCAGTAGCATGGTGTTTTTTTTGTTTTGTTTTTGTTTTGATTTACTTTTTAATCGTAACCTACTGTGATTTCATTACCTCTGAAGCCACCATTCTCCTGTGATTCTTCATCATCTTCTATACATGTATATTCAATCCAGTTTTGCATACAAAATAGGAATGGATGGGACTATAGTCACAAAATGCTAATCTTACACTTTTCCGTAATTTATTGTCCATATCTGATCTCTAACCTAGAAAAATAAAAGTCTGATAGCTCACTGAATGACAACTTACACCCCAGTATATAGTGTAAAAATAATGTAAATGAAACAAAATGAATGTCTAAACATTTTAGGACAGCATTACCAGTTCTTTAATTTTTTTTTTAATTTTCAAGATTAGTAAGTCCAGTTACCATATACTTTTGCGTGAAGCTGTATTTTTACTGCAGATTGTCCATCTAATAATATTTGCTCATTTTTCAAGCGATGAAAATTTTACCTCTCGTGACTTTACAATAGGTACTTCCCAGTTTCTTTTTTGAGGTAAGATCTAACTTCTATGCAGCACCCAAGAAAGATTTTAAACATTATCCACGAAACTGATGCATGGTAATCTCTCAAGATATTAAGTGTAGCTTTGCTCCAGTTTTGCATTCATGGTGTTTTTTTTGTGCAATAAAGGATACCACACAAGCCTATTTAAGAACAAAGCCTTGGTTGTGAGGTGTGGATGAAGCATGTTTTAAAGATATATATTTGCAATCTTTCAGCCTCTCTTCAAGAGAAGAATCTGTGAATGCAAGCACCCCAAATCATAAACCTAAAAGGTTCAGCGCGCAATGAGTGTGAGAAAAATTAGTAGAGCTAACATAACTGCTTGTGGTCAGGGACAATTTAATTATCATTGGCCGAGATCCTCCATCAATATGTACAAAAAGAAATTTTGTTTTCTTAAATTAAAGACATGCTGCTTTTTAAGGGCTTCCCATAGGCAAGGTACCATGCTATGGGCTCCTCAGTATAAGGAGCTATATGTTATAAATAGATCTAACTTGGCTGGATCCTGCCTCTTTTAGTGTACTGTGATTTACTTCTGAAACCACCAGCCACCTCCTTTGTTGTGTCCTTTTTTATCATTACATTACATCATGCCCCATCAATGCATGATTAAGATTAAACCGTTGTCATGGACAAAATTGCAAAACCTGAGATGATTATCTCACAAAACTTGTTTTTGATTTACCAAATGGTTTTGTTCAAGTTTATTGTTAGTAGGGTCATGACTCAAACTTATGTTGCCTCAGTACGGTCAATAAGTGTTAAATTCTATAAATTTGAGTAGTTTGGTGAATAAACAGGAAATATAAATCAGAAGGGTTCTGCTGTTGCAATATACATGACACCCATCTTTCCATAACTTGATTTTGCCACCTGTTGTGACCAGTGTACATTCTGTACTTATAATATTATCATGTTTTATTAATTTGTTATGTCTAACATGATTATTACAGGGTGGATTCATGTGGATTTTATCAGTGTGATTAGTTCAGATCATCAGAATGGATTCTTTATACGCATACTACAATTACTTCAATACAGCTGAAGTGACCTAATTAATTCAGCAGTATCCTGGTAGTTTCTGTGTCATGTGACTAACTTTAGAGCATGAATAGTATAACTTAACGTGGTGCATCTGTGAAAATCAGGTTGTTTCTAGTGGAGCTCATATTTATCATACCTCATAATAATATGTCAATTACTTTATTTCAAGTCTTCTTAGGTTCAAAAATGAAGTGTGTTAGCAGAAGAATATTTTAATCCTTTACTAAAAAGAAACAGAATCATTTGAAACGCAGGGTTTACCTACTTCTTTGATTTTAACACTCATGCTAGCAATACAGTCGCAACCCAAAGAAGATATGATAAGATTACTCTTTGTGTTTGTAATGCTTGCCGTGTTGTGTTTTTTTTTCATAAGTTAGTCCCATGCATATATATATACACACATGTCTAAGTGCAAGGCTTATTTGTAAATGACCATAGTTCTTGATATTCAGCATGTCATAGCTGCAGACATTAGTGGATTTTTTATTCACATTTTGGTGTACTGGCCAAACAAAACCAGGCTGATGCTCGAACTTGCAAAATGTTTACCATGATCTCATATTTTGTTAGGTCAGTTTGATTTTTCCTTCGTATGTATACTTGTATTGTATTTCCTGTTACATTATTCAATGGATGATGAATGTTGAATGAAATGTAGATACCTGATATTGTGGAGAAGACATTCTGGTTGAGTGTGTTCAGGATCTTTGCTTTATAAATCTGTCAGCAAAATGTTCAGCAAATGTAATTTATGTCCAACTATTAACTAGGGCAGTTTCAGGCCTATAATGTAATACGTGGATGAAATAAATCAGTGTTCAATAAGTACCTCAAGACATTTAATTTGACAGAGCTGGGGAAATGACATCATTCATTATTTAGAATGCAGTGAAGTATATGTCATCAATCAGGAATGATACCCCATCCAGTAACCCTATGTCAATCTGACTGACCTCAAGTTTGCTTGCTTTTAGGAATGACATCATTCCTACATAGATCTGCTGGTTATGACATCGTGCTGCAATTCTGTTATATTCTGACTATCATCTTGTTTTTGCCTGGGGCAATATGACAGTTAGCTTGTCGGTGTGCTTTCTCCAAACTGAAGCTCAATTGGTTTGATGTAGGAAATCAGCCCTGGGGGAATCCTACCAACCTTATGAAAATCCTATACAAATCTGTATCAGATGGATGTAGGGATGCTGGCTGGGGACAGTGTTACAAATCAATCTTTTTTTTTTTCTTGAGGGGATTTTGAGACACTCTATCAGAATCAGATATATGCTGTTCATGGATGGATATGTTTGTTTGTATGTGTGATATTGTATTATGTAAACAAAATATACACCTATTATTTCTTTCATAAAATCCCATTGCTTTTGTTTGATTACTCTGTTGGGATCTAAAGTTGGTCTTTCTTGAACATTTTCTTTGAATTTTGACACACAGTGCCATTCTGTGATAGAGATGTTATTCAGTCCCTATATAAATTATGTGAAAAATACTGAGCATTCAATTTCTTCGTGGATCTACGACCTGTGTGCCAGCGAAGTTCAGAAATGCATAAGACTATTACAGGCTATATGGAGGGTGTGACTGTGATTGCTCCCTACTATGTATGAGTGTTGAAGTACTTTAGATGATTTAAAAACCTGTAATGGAGAATGAAGTGACAGAAGAGTTTCAGTAGAAACAACGATGTGGTCCATTTCTTCTCAACATAGAGAAGTTATGCCCCACTTGTGTCTTGACTGCTGAATGCCTTTCTGCCATTTTGTATTTCTTTGTTATATTTGGTTGTAAATCATAAATCCACTCTGTCTTCGTTGAATCGTTGCTGCAAAAATATTCGGTACAGCCATGACAGAGCTGTGATGGGATTTGAAAGCAAAGTCTTGATAAATCTCAAAACAGCATCCTGCTACTGTTGATCATGTGCAAACCAAAGTTAGTATAATGTCTTCTCAGCCACTTTTGCCAGGTTTTTGCAAGCAGTAATTCATTAGGGAGGGTTGTTGAAAGATTATGCATGTTCTAAACTGAAACTTCAAAATAATTTCATTCCTTGTCTTATATGTTTGACATAGTTATGTACATTAAAATTTATCATTCTCTCTTTTTAATTTCAATTGTTGCAGTGATCTGTCTACTGAGGGAGAAATACACATACATGTAGGCCTATATTGGCAATTGTTCTAACACCATGTTTAAATCCTTCAGTTTTGTGGTTACCAAATAATATACTAGAAGTTACAATTTGGCAGTCAGGATATTTGTCGCAGATGAAATTGGTATGGCTTAATTATAGTCCATTTGTATTTCCAATCTTATTGCCCGGTATTGTTATGAGACTCTTACCCATGGGTTTTATGTTTATTAGGGATATTTGAGGAGAAATAATGTTGCACCACTACCTGGTAACTTTATGCCAGTTAATACCACAATAAAATTGGCTCAAGACAAATACTGTGAGAAAAATGAATCCACAAAGATTTAGGTCAGCCTGGGTTAAATTTGCAGTTTTCATCAGCTGCAGTCATGAAGTAAACTGTTTGAATGGCAAATTTGGCAAACTGAGTTTTGAGGGATGAGGAAGGTAATAAGAATTAATCATTTAATGTTTTGTGGAGTTATTGAATAGTAACATTCATTGCATATCATCATTTCTAACTTGAATAGAGATTTTTACAGTATGTAATGGTTACTGATATGTAGTTAGCTGCATATTTATTACCTAGATTGTATTTTAATCTGATAACTCTAGATTCTCATTTTCTCTTGTATTTTTGTGGTTAAGAACTGTCTGTTAAACTGTTATCCTGATAGAATAAAGAAACTGTTGTACTGCAGCTATCCTCCTCTGATGTATTGATAACTTCAATAGCCAACCATTTCTGAAATCTTTGAAAAGAAGAGCATAAAATATTTTTGTACGAACATCCTCATTGCCATTTTCATGTGTTTCTGAAGATACTTTCTACGCATATCAAATGTACATGTATTTTCTATTGATAAAATGTTCCTACCAATGTAAACATAAGGATGATGTGTTAAGTTTTGTGGCCATAGGTCACATATATATATAATATATATAAATATACATTATTCATCGCCGTATTTTAGTGAAGATAACAAACACACACACACATACACACACTTGCAGAGTTAGGGGGGGGGGGGGGGGGGGAAATGTGTAGTACATAGGCAGTCCACTAAAATTTGATACTGCATACAGTTGTAATTTTCTAGAAATTTCATCTTGTCCTAATATAGAGTATAGTAAAGTAACCCCAGCTAGCCAAACAGTATGGCAGGGTCATGAGGAATATTGTCTTCTGTTATTTTTTGGTTTCATTTCAGATTATTAGTTAATCCTATCATGAATCTGTTCTCTCCAGGTGAAACATTCACAAACCTTGAGCTCGAAGTGGAATTGCATGTTTCCCTTTGTGGGTTCATTATATCTCACTCACATTTCCTTGCCATTTTGCTTTTGTTGAAAAAAGAACACCGAAAAAATATTGATGAAACCCATTTCTTCAATTGATAGGATTAATCCCAAATCATGCCCAAGTCTACCCAGACTCCAAAACAATCTGTATAGTTATACCTTGGTAAGTACACTATCTTCTGAACAAAGCACATTAACCCAGGACTGTTATTAATAAAGTCAGGCACCTTGAAAAGGCCGAAATTTTCTGAGTCAAAAGAGTGCATTGTGAACATTCTCTGATCAGTATTTTAGTGTAAGCTTTTTATGACTTATGCACAATTAAGAACTAAGACCTTCCCCTACTTGCTTACATTTAAAGTTTACTCATTTTTTCATGTTCCTGAAATGGCCAGATTGGTAATTACTGAAGTTCTCCCATTCCTCTAGAATTAGATAAGAATTGACTGGTTATGCCCATCCACAAGCAATGAGCAATAAACTGTACATTATTATGTGTAAGGATTTTTGAAGATGGCGTTGTGACAGTTGACAGAGTACATATTTTTCATGCATCTCCGTAGTGATGCTACATATTTTTGAAGGTTTAAGCGGCTGTTTCTAGCAAATAGTAAAATATATGTTTTAATCAAAATCTTTAAATAGACTGAAATATTCAAGACACTGGTCCTTCATCTGTTAAAGCTTTGTTCTCAGCTTTGCTTATTATTAATTTTTTAAAGATTTATCCTGCAACAAAGTTGCCACTCAAAATCCATCTCAGGTGCTGTTTTTACAGAGGTTATAACAGTCAGTCTGATTAATTGCCTGGAATATATAAAATCACTGATTTGAAACAATTTTGAGTAGGAAAATGTCACACTGTTGGCAACCTTGATTAAAATCAAAGTGATTACATGTACATTTATTCAGTCTGGCTGAGAATTTTTTTTGTATCTGCACTTCAAACATCTGTTATGAAAGGATAATTGTATTGGCATTGTTGCTTTGTTTTTCAGTTTTAAGTCTTAAGACCAGTTTAGGATTAAAGTAAAGTTTGTGCTAACACAGATGAAGAATGTCCATGTAATATGCAGATTAATGTCAATTTAAAGCATGCTGTCACTAGTGTCAATATCATACTTCTTTTTATGTGGACAAAATACCTATTGGGAAATAGGTTTAGATTGGCCACCCTGTCAATATAAGTGGCTTTCTTAGCTTGGCCAAGTCTTTATTGACAAAGCATTGTGAAATACTTGAAAATCTCATGACTATGTCAGAATTTGCTCTTCCTTTGAAATAGGTATGGAATAGATTAATTAAAATTAATTCCATGTTACTGAAAGTTCAAAGTGTCCATGGTAACTTTTCAAGACACAGACTGGCAAGTTAAGTTCCCTTAGTATTAGTTTTAGTTGTATTGTAACTTTTAGGTCTAATTTTTCTGATCTAAGGAAAGTTAGAAGAGCTTCTACATTGTCGCACTATTGGCCAATTAAAAAGGTCTTTTAGTACAAGTCTTTCTGGCACAGTACGCATAATAAAGTAACTCCAGAGTATCAGCTGCATGTCATCACTGTAATTTACGTAGAACATGTCATCAGTTCAAACAAAGAAATGCTTATCAGTGAAAAATAAGGCACTGGTCAACATCTTGGTTTTCATTAATTTTGTTCTGATTTTTAAGCCTTCCTGATTTTATTAATGTATTTTAACAGGGCATTTGCTATTCAACATTACACCATGTCACCCATTTTGCATGTAATATACATGTCTCTTGATGCCTTTTACTTCTACTTGGTACTGAAATTTTTAAAAATGATAATAAAAAAATAAAGACCTGGTAATAAATTTATGATGGAGTGGTTGTTAAAATGTACAAATTTTTGTAAAACTAAGATCAGACTAATGTATTCTATGTTTTTATAGTATTTTAATATTGTACGATACCATAACAATGTACTTTATTTGATCTAGAGTAGCTTTAAAACCAAACCTCTTGTGATAATTATTTCTGTGGTTTGTTTTGCCCTGTGAATGGGTATGACGGAATATGAATAGATTCCATTTGATTCTATGATCCCTAAATTTATTTGTCCTTAAAAATACAGTTGTTTTACTTTAACTCCTTTTGTGCTTGTATTCATTTTACTGTTTATGTGTTTTGTGAATGGCAGTGGTAAAATTATCAACTGTGCTGTTTACAGTTTCAGGAAGAGGTTTATTTAAACAAGCAGAATAGCCTAGGGTACACCCAAACTTAAAAATATGCTTTCCTCAACACTTTGATTGGCATTATTTAGTGCACTGTAAAGATTTCATGCTGCACCAGATTGTGCAGCCCAACTACCAAAAGATGATGCCACTGAACAAGTCATAAATCATTGGTGCTTGGAGGAGAATTTGGTTCTGAAAAGCTTGAAGAAAGCCATAGCCTGAATGTTTTGTTTTCTGTTTAATTACTTTTCCACAACAATTTTTCCACAAATTTTCTTCAAAAAGCCTAGCTTATTCCATTACCTTTCATCCCCAAATGTCTCATGACTACATTTCCGCCATTCTTTTCAAAGTCTGATAACATAGCCTCCACATTACCAAATTATAACTGTTACATAAAAAAATGTTTTTCTTTATAGAAGGTTTCATGGCAAATTGCAACAACAGCCAATTGAAACAAAATCATATCAGATCATGCCACACACTTGAAAGCTGAGAAATTGTCAGTGAAATTTCCAAATTGCAGTTGCAACCAACATTTCGTCACCTTTACCTAAGACTGTAGTAACTAAAAATTCGAAAAAAATCCAATTTTATACAATATATTCATCTACATTCAAAGCTGCATCGAAGGATTCTGGTTACAGACTCCTATGCTTAAAAATAACCAAATAGCAAACATTCAAGCTTTCATCATAATTAGACCAGTTCTGCTAAAAAAAATAATAAAACAATTTTTCTTGCTTCTCCGGAAACAGCCAAAAGCAATTAGTACAGTTTTAGGGAACAGTGATGATTTACACTTAAGGTCAAACATTCACGAATTAAACAAAAAAAAATAGAAGTACTGGTGACATTGTGTTATGTCAGTGTGAACGAAGGCTCTTGTTACGGGACTGTGGCATTTTACATAGCAAGCTATTGCCAGAGAATATAATAAGATGTATAGAGAGATCTCACTTTTGCCAAATCACGAAATTAGGTCGCTGCAGTAAGCAAGAAATTGAAGGATTGAAGGAGACCGCCTTCACCAAAGATAATGTGCATATCTGTTTACTGTGGTTTGTTCATATTTTTGGGCTGACTGAAACTATTTAAAGCCGTTTGTAGGCTCTTACACCCCGTGGAAATGTACAAACGGGTATTGTTTACCGCAGAGACCTACTTTCCGCTCCATGCTAACACTAAATTATGGTTTCGCGGTGCCTCCCGTGTCTCGCAGTGCATATGGACCAATAGTGAAGCCTCTCTATACATACATACTCTCTGCTATACTGTAGCTGAACAGCAAATACAACCCAATATTTTTTTCTATTTAGCTTTGTAATTAGACTACGGTCCCCTAACAACAGATACAAGGGTAAAACAACCTGGGATGGGGACGGATGTGGGGGCAGTGTATATGGGGGACGGTATAGGTGGGGGAGGTGTATGTAGGGGCCATGTAGGTGGGGCGGTGTGTGTGGGGGGCGGTGTATCCTTGTCCATGCAGGTGGGAGTAAAGCGGTTTGGGCAGGGCGTCCTGGGTGGGGGAGATGAGTAGTAATCTTTACCGTCTTAGGGAATTTTCTGCGAAATCGTAACACACACGCACAGACAATGGTGTGGGAGTGGTCATCATTTAAACCGCATTTATTGCTTCTGTGAAATTTGTAAAAGTTGTGAGTTAGCCTCACAACTGCATTCATGCTCAAAGAGAAAAAATAAACCAAAAAAAAACAGCAAGAAATGAATGAATGAAACAAATTGAAAAACACATCCACAGGCTTTGTAAGGGGACGCCTATGAGGGGAAATAATTACTAGTATTAGTAACGATGAGTCAATGTATGGGTCGCCCCCTTTGTTTTATGGTCTCTGTTGGATATTAAAAAATTCTGATATTAAAGAAATAAAAGTCCTGGTCCCTTCGATTTCTTAATATCAGAGTTGCACTGTAATTAGTCTACGCTCCTCTAACAACAGACATAAGGGAGTGACCAATTACAAAACAAATAAACAAAAAAAAAAAACTGTTCCATATCTCTGTGACTTCAAGCCATTTTACTGACATCAGATTATTTAGAATGCAGCTTGAATGCTGTATGTTTTCATTACTTTCAAGAAGTATAACTTCTGCGCTGTTCAATTGAGAGTAATTCAAAGTAATTCAAAATCTACATTTCCCAGAGTAATCAATTATCACCAGTTTCACCTAAAATAGATTTATTCATTTAGAATAAATTCATACATGCCCACAGACAACAAACTTGTGCCAAGAGACAGGTCTTCAGGCTTTAAGAATAAACAGGAAACACATTCAATCAACAATGTAACAACAGGTCACTGTGACACATTAACCAGCAAGACTCACTTACTGTTGCATGGCTCCCCAGCTTCAAAAGCAGGCCCCCCTCTCATTTATTTTTCTTTCATAAGAAAGTTAATTTAAGGCAAATGCAGGATAAAATTATTCATGTTGATCATTCTAACGTTTTACTTCAATGTAATTTTCTCAAAGACTGACTGAAATATTTATTCTACATCATTTCATTTTGTTATTTATTCAAAGATGTATGTAATGATCACTTTCGTGTTAAAACAAAAACAAACATAAAAAAAGAAAGAAAGAACAAAAAATGATGGTGCTCCTAGATGCTGAATTCACATGTTTATTTAACCCTCGCAGTGTTTAGGCCTCGATATCACAGTTTTGTCTCCCAGTCCACTACTGATAGGACCAAGATATCATATTCCTCTCTTTCCGGGCCCCAGTTGCTAAGCCCACAATATCATGGTCGCACCTCCCTTTGTCTACCAGTGATGAGGCCACGAATTCATGTTACCACTTCCTTGGGGACTAGTTGACAAGCCCAAAGTATTGTGGTTTGTGACATAATCTTCTATTATTAGTGCTTAGGTTGCAGGGTTTTCTTGGAGCTTGCACAGGCCTATCAACCAAGGGACAACCGGATGTAGATTTCTGTATCACTGTAAGGGTTAATGTCTCTCCTGAATTATGACTTTTCCTTTCTTGTTCACTTCATTATGCTTCCCCCATGCTGTTCAAGCTTTTGGCGTTATAGAAAAGTACGGGAGGCTTGGGGAAAAGGGCATAATTCGGTATGCTCAATAATTCTTCCGATAATTAAACCACAAATGACTTATCAATACCAAAAACTTCTGGGACATATAATCGTGCACACTGGAATCAGAAAAAGTAAAACTTAAACTCAAATTCTTTTTTTAACACTTTTAATATTAATTATTAGATTTCATTTTTTTGTCCTTTTTTGTTGTTGTTGTTGTTGTTGTTCATCATACACTGAATAAATTTTTAAACAACAAAGCCAATAACAAGAATGATCAATCAGCATTACATAAAAAAGATCAAATGTACACAAATGCTGATACCATTCCTTCACTTTGACAGTATGCTAACACAGTTAATTTACAACAATGTAAGTTAGCATGAAAACTTCTTCACATCTTCAACATAACTGTGCTAACATCAAAGTTTCACTCTGAAAATAACTTCTCCAAAGAGGTACAAAAAAATTTAAACTGGCTTTTGAGTGCCAACTGAAAATGTAATAAAAGCAGTCATGTTCTGAAATGTTTTGGACCATCTACAGAGTGTAAGCAAGGAATACAATGTTCACTTCTAGACAGAAAAAAAAAAAGGAGGCAGTATAAAGTAACTGTTCATAACATAAACTTAACAGTCAGCCTAAACTGTCTGGCACAATTTACAATTTCAGCCAATATTCCTAAAGTCTGATAATGACTAGAAATGATAAATTTTCTGTGATCTATATGACTTGACAGCTCAAACTGAGACACCCATTGTTTTTTGCTGATAGTGAGATATCCTTTGTCCAGCTAGCGCTTTCAAAGAATGCCTATTCTTTGGGGTGTACTGTTAAAAAAGTGTAATGCACTACCACAGCAAGAACCAGGCATCGTTTGGCCAGGTGGATTGAGAGTTTTTCTCCTCTAAATGCTTTGTCAAAGAGTGTTATTTCTTCGATCAACCAGAAATTAAAACTGGGTAAATAAAGTGCATGTAAATAAAAAGGTACTTGTGGTATGATCTGAGAGAGTTGCATTTAAAGATTGCTTCTCCCTTGTACCATTCACTTTATAAAGTCCTTAGCAAATGTAAATTTCTACTTTTCCTACAGTGAAATTCGGCACAATATGTTATAGCAAATTGTGTGTGCTGCAACACTACTTTCTTTGATCCACTGTACAAAGGCTCCCCCCTTCCCCCCCACGCATGTTTCCTTTAATCATTGTGGCGATTGATAAGGGTGGGGTAGGGAAGTTACGATGTGAAATGGGGCAAAGTCAGTAGCCTGACTGATTAGTTGGTTAAAAAGTTGCAAGGTACTTGTGCGGATGTTGGCTCGCCAAAAAAAAGGTCAACAAATAAGAAGACTTTCTGTGAAGCCAAGCTTTCACCTTGCATTTGCCAGTTAAATAATAAAAATTGAAGATGTCAGAAGCTTATGATTTGCATTTTAATGAAAGTTTTACCTTGGTAGTGTCATGTTAAAAAGAAAGTGCCACTAAATGTTAATTTAAGAATTGAATGAAAATAAAAACAAATCTATCATAATGAATTGGGGATGCCCCCATGCAGCCATCTTGGCACCTATGTCAACCAAAAAACTTTTCAACCAGTTCCTTCCAATCTGAAATGGGGCCTTTTGTAGAATGGGCAAGTCACTAGTTGTCGAAGTACAAAGATTTGAAACAATCCATGAATAGAGATACCAAGTTTGCCCTCTTTTATCAGTGAATTCGGGTCATTAATCCTGTTGCTGCCTTCAACCAATTAAATTTGGCAAAATTTTCAATGGTGTGCTGCCAGTGCTGAAAACAGTTTTCCGTCATTAATGTGTACACATACTTCCTGTTTCCAAGTCAATACCAGGTAAAGTTCTATATTTGTGACTCCAGAGCTAGAAAACTCCCCCCCCCCCCGAGTCCTAACAACAGCCGTCATTAATTATTGACTGAAATGGTATGGGGCAGTGTTAGGGATAGATTCGATAAGATTTAGGATTGATGATAAGGACGGGGTTAGGGATAGGTACGTACACTCAAACCAGAGTGATGAAGCCCAATTATTTTTTAAATTTAACAAATCAATTTCTTAAGATGATTTGAAGCAGGGCCGATGTCTTCGAATTCTAGGCAGAACTTGGACTGCTATTGGTTTTCTTCTTTCTAATTCTACGCTACGGTTTTCATCATTTATTTTTGTTTTGGTTTGTTTTGTTTTTTGTGTTGCTGTTGTTAATTAATTTTGTTCTACGAGCTCAAAGGGATTTGTGCTATCCTTAATAATAATGGAGATCATATATAGCGCCTAATCCAAACAAGTTCGCTCTCGGCGCTTTACAGAAGTCTTATTCTCTCGATTTACATCTCTCTCTCTCTCTCTTTCTTTCTCGCTCCCTCTTTCTCTCACTCTCTCTATCTCAGAGCAAATTGTAACACAGCCTGTAAGGCGCAGTTCACAACTCATAACATTCCACAACTCACAACTGTATTATAAAATACAAGCCTACTCCTGGCTTGCCTTTCCCATCTTGACCTAACCCGTCATTATTCACGCAATATTTGTAGTCTATATTTGGACTCATTTTATTGATTTAATGGATACAGTATGGCATGCGAAGATTCAGGTATAATCCGCTGAGATGGGTTTCTTGGTTTGGTCATGCTTATTTAGTAAGACTTTCATCACGATTATCCAGGGTTCTCAGTAGCGTACTTCTTAGCACCTTTGCCCGTCAGTCAAGTGGCCGTGGTTTGATTCTCAGCACGGCAGGATTTTTATTTTTTTTTAATAAGTCTTTTTATTAGGCATCAATCTTTTTTTTTTAATCCAGTAACAATAAGGGAAGAAATCCAGTTTTTTTTGTTTTTTGTTTTTTTTGTATCTACACCTGTCAGTCGGGGGACAGTGGTTCGATTCTCAGCCGGGTAGATTTTCTTTTTCTTATAAAAGTTTTTTTTTTTCAGTAATCAATCTGTTTGGTACTTTTTTTCTGTAATCCAATAACATTAGGAATAAATCCAGTTTGTTGTTGTTGTTTGTCATTAGTCAACACCAATACCTGCGGATAAACCCGAGCTTTATCCGCTGATACTGTTGGCGGCCCAAGATCTGCCGATAGTATTGCCGGGTAAACCCAAGTATCCACCGATAATATTGACGGATAAAGCTGGACAGTATCCGCCGATAATATTGACGGATAAAGCTGGGCAGTATCCTTCGATAATGTTAACGGATGCTTTTGTGTTCTGTGGCCATCCTTCAATTAATTAGTTGTTTAGTGTAACAATCTTGCTATCGCAACAGCATCTACTACTATTTACCCGGGTAATTGTGTCGGGTACCCGGGTATTCAATTATGGTCACATCAAACCGATATTTCCGACAATTTGATCGTTTCTTGGAAAAACGATTATACCAATTAGATCTAGTTTACCAAGAGCAGCAAAAATTCATAAAATAATGTTCCTTCTGAGAAACTCTTTGAAGAGTAACTCTTCAAAATAAAAAGGCTCGATTGCATCGCTTTGTTACATTTGCTTTAATCACTCATCAATGGGAAGCGTCATTTCGTCAACTGGGCCTACTCATTGAATAGACCTCAATTATGTCTCAACGAAAATCCTCCTTTGTTTGGAATTTTTTTGAGAGATTAAAAGGACAGAACGGAGCCTCGTGCAAGCTTTGCAAAGCGGTGTTAAAAGTAGATGGTTCGTCTACATCAAGCTTATTAAAACATTTGAAAGGAAAACACCCGAGTGAGTTCACAGAGGGTGGGACTTGCGTACCGTCCGCGAGTGCACCACAAGCGAACAAGACAACTCAACCAACTATTTCTACAGCAATTGAGAAAACAACAACCTACTCTAAAACCTCAAGTCGTAAAAAAGAATTGGACGAGCTGGTACTTCTAATGATTGCTCAAGACATGCAACCACTTTCGTGTGTTCAAGATAAAGGTTTTCGGCGCCTGGTCCAAGGTTTAGACCCACGCTATGAACTGCCAAGTCGCCAAACGCTTTCAAAACAGAAACTCCCTGAGGTACGTAACCTTCTCAGTGGCAAGTCTCATGTAAGTTCTTGGGGGATGGTGACGGACGATGGTCGTAATGGTGGTGACGCTGGATGGTGGTTGTGGTGGTGGTGTTGGAGATTATGTTATTATTTTTGCCAGTGCTGATGTTACTATACTACACACATTACAGTTGCTGTTGTTGGTGGTGGTGATGATGATGATAATTGATGGATGATGATGATTGATGATTTATGATGATGATCCAAGTCAAGGGGTGCCTTGGTTTGCTTATCTGTTCATTTTTATTGCAGGTATATGACAAGGTTGCCAGTGACGTCAGAAAGCAATTGGATGATGCAATTGACATCACAATCACGACAGATATATGGACTTCAAGAAAGACGGAAGGCTACTTGACCCTTACAGCTCATTTTCTTTCCTCTTTGTGGGAACTTCAATCAGTTGTGTTAAGCACAGTCCGTATACGTGATTCTCACACAGGCGAAAAAATCGCATCAGAAATCACAGCTGTACTTGAACACTGAGGTATCAAAGACAAAGTCTCCACAATTGTCCCTGATAATGCTGCGAACATGATCAGTGCAGCAAATGCCATGAAATTGCGACACGTGCCTTGCTTTGCACATACCCTAAATTTAGTGGTTAAGGATTCTCTGAAGGCAGACAAGCAACTGCCTCCAATAATTGCAAAAGTCAAGACAATCGTGTCTTATTTCCATCATAGTGTCAAAGCGACTGACAAACTGCAAGAGACACAAAGTAAATATCCATCACCTCCTCACAAACTGATCACAGATGTCGAAACTCGTTGGAACTCAACAATGCAAATGCTTTGCCGCTATGTGGAGCAACATGAACCAGTTACAGCAACCTTATGCTTACTATCCAAAAAAGACATGTGCTTGTCAGCTGAGGAAGTTACCCTAATGGCCACTGCTGTTGAAGCATTGGAGCCGTTTGAACTGGCGACAGCAGAAATGTCCAGTGAATCGCAGAGTACTGTCTCCAAGATGATACCCATGGTTAACATGCTGCACAAGATTTTGGCTGGATTATCTCAGCAAAAATTCCCGCTGGCAATTCAACTGCAAAGTGAACTACGCAGACGTTTTACATCACTGGAAGACACTTACTTTGTGGCGGCATCAACAATTCTTGACCCCTGTTTCAAACGCATCCCCTTCAGTGCAGGAGCGACCAAAAAAACAGAGGCCCGCCTTCTCTCAACAATTACAGAGACTCCAAGACCTGACCAAGACCAGACACCCGGCCCATCATCAACCGTGCCATTAGAAGAACCTCCATCAAAAAAGACATTTTGGCAAACGTTCGATACACAAGCAGAACAATTTAGAAATGCTCCACAACCACAAGCAACCAATACAAGTGAACTACGGCGATACTTCGAAATGCCACTCGCCCGCAGAGGTGAGGATGACCCGCTAGTGTGGTGGCAAAAACATGAGAAGTTGTTTCCTGGTCTCTCCATAGAAGCCAAAAAACTTTTGGCTATTCCAGCGACCTCGGTGCCATCAGAAAGGTTATTTTCAAAGGCGGGTGAACTGATTTCTGCGAAGAGAAGTTGTCTTGGCGAAAATAACGTGGACAAGCTGCTGTTTTTAAACAAAAATGTAAAATGATTGGCCCCTTCCCCTCTGTCTCTACCGTTAATCTCCATAACTGTTTGTTTATGGAGTCATTGAGTGTTGTGATATTTTTATTTCCCCCCATTTGAATGGCTGTTTCCATTTGTTGTTTTTCTTGAAATAAAATTTTTAAAAAAAGAAAAAAAAGAAATAAATAAATATGAATAGAGATACCAAGTTTGACCTCTTTTATCAGTGAATTCTGGTCATTAATCCTGTTGCTGCCTTCAACCAATTAAATTTGGCAAAATTTTCAATGGTGTGCTGCCAGTGCTGAAAACAGTTTTCCGTCATTAATGTGTACACATACTTCCTGTTTCCAAGTCAATACCAGGTAAAGTTCTATACACCTATAACCCTTGATGGGGCATGTAATTCACCCTGGCAGCAATAGGTAATCCAAAAATAAACAGATAAACAGAATAAATCAAAGTAAATTTATAAGTTATAGCAATGCTTGAGCAGTTTATGGCTTTCAGTGATATCAAATTACATGTATCTGAAAGTCAGAAAATTACAACCTTCTCTAATAACATTTTGACATAAACAGGATATGCACGCATAAGGAAAATCATACAAATCTGTTACTCTGGAAATAACGCACTGGCAGGGATGTACAAACTACACCTTGCACACATCACTAAATCAATTTTTTTAAAAACCATAACAAGACAACATCAGTTACATTCAAAAAAAAGTTCTGAATACACGAACTTGGAAGACTGGTCTATGATAAAGACATCACATTCTCCAGCTGTCTCAGTTTAATCTAGTTCAAGTCCATATATGCATATTATATTACACTTGCTCTCCTTTATGCTCTTCAGATAATTTATTCTGACTTTTTATTACATAATTCACATGGTCCTCTCCCATTTCATCTCTGGCCAGTATCTTTGTGCTGTTCATCACTTTCATATCCTGTTAACCCTGCTCACATTTATAATAATGACCTCCTGTTTCACCATAATGAATCTCCTACATCCAGCCTTGCAGGTTATGTATTGCTCAATTCTACTTCTACAGTTTCTGCCCTAGATGTGACTTCTTCTCTGAATGCCCTGACATTTTTCCCCACTTCTTGTTCAGCTTTTTTCGCTTCATCTTCAGCATTGGTGACTGCAAAATCAAGACCCTGAGGAACTGGAATTCCCAGCAATTGCTCCATCTGATCAAGTTTCAGCCACAGGTTATCAGGAGAATTTTGCCTCACATACAGAGAGCTTTTGTTGAAGAATAACAAGCCCTCCACCTTAAAACAAAATAAACAGACAGAAGTAGGAAACTTGTTATAATCTGCATACACACATCTTGAGAATAAAACAAACAGTATTACATTTATCTGCCAGAATAGCCATGTGCCTAAAGTTCCCTCTGAACTGCTTGTGGAAAAAGTTTATAAAAAGCACAGAAAATCTGTGGGGTCGCAGCAAGGCTGGAAGGAAAATCAAAATATGGCAAAAAACAAAAGGTTGTATGTATCAAAGCCTTGCATAAAAAATAATACAGAAACAACACAATAAAACGTAAAGGAAAAGGGAAGACAAATCAAGCTTTCGGTAATATATTTTATTATGTATCGTGGTAATTCTTGATTAGATTATGATGATATTGGAGACTGAAAAGTAAGTCTTATCATTTGCATGAAATTCCATGTTCAAGGATCTAATTTATAAGAAGTCTTCCTAAGGACCATGATGCTGCAAAAATGGATCTAGTTAAGCAGACAATAAAATATCAATAAAAACTTACCTTTGACTCCTGTGTTTGCAATACACTCTCTATATTAGATCTTGTGCATGGATATTTCTGTAGGAGCACTAAAGGATACTGTAGTGGGAAAAAAAATAATGGCAATATATTATTACTCAGAAAAAATCTTTTCCTATTGGATATCTGTGACAGTAATGCAAGTCCCTACTGCAAAGAGACAAAAACAAGAGCTCCAATCATGGATAAGTTCGTAGAGTTATCGCCTGACCGAGTAAAATGACAAACTTCTAAAGACCCTTTCATGTCTTCGGGTCTATTACATCAATTGAAAAGCAGAGACCCAATGTAATTGTCTCCAAACAAACCAAATTCATTGTAAACTACATTAAACTAACTCTATTCTTTAACTGTATTTATAGTAATCAACAGTCAATATCATGTTCAAAAGTTTGACGGATAATTAATTTACCTTCTAAGCATTAAGCTTTGAATTTATAAAGACACCCAGTAGAAAGCATTTATCAATTTACCAAACTATCAAAGAAAAAATTGATTCGACACTTATTTTACATATGTGTGGAAGTCAAGAGAGAGAGATGAACAATAACTGCCAGAAAGTAACAATGAATTAAGCATTTTAAATTGATTTTTTTTCATAAAAAATACATCCCAAGTATGATTTTTACAAGTTATCTTTCACTGCCATAATAACCTATCAGTATCAACAATTTCACTTGTGGTATATATGTTAATATAATAATAATGTACTAGTAATTTGGAACGTCAAGACTTCCCCAATAACTTTGATTCAAAAATGAAGTAACTGTACACCGCAGAATTCCGAACAAGCAGAACATGCCAGTCCCTGGCAAAATTATTGTCCCCATTCCCCTTCTTTATAAAGCATCACACTCACGGTAGAGAAGCTTAAAGTTCTGTTACAATTTAACAGTGACCAATCACTGTTTTGACTGCTCAACTATAACTTTGCATAATGTGGTCAGTTGCCAGAAAGTGCCCCCAGATCTGTGACAAATGAGTAAAAAATAGGTCTTGCCCAAAAATGTCCCGTTTTGTGTTTATCTTGTGAATAATGTAGTGTTTTTATGACTTTTAGTACTTTCAAAGCAGTTCATGTTCTAGTTTTTGTTATATGGTTTCATTTTTAAGGTATTTCATCCTGCCCATTGAAAAGTAGGGCACCTTTTGGCAACCGACCATATACATTTAATACAATATACATTTCTTATACATTGCATATTTATCATAATAGATGCACTGTTTCTTCCACTTTTGTCGTTAGTTTACAACAAGTAGCAGTCAGCCATTTTATCTTATTATCTGGACGGACCATGCTGATGTTCTGACTCCTCAACTTTGTGTTTTAATTACTTGAGGTTACTATACAAGAAAAAAAACTTTCAAAACCTCCCACCTCCTCATCAGACCTGGTCCATCAAGCTTTTATGAAATGCTGAGAAACTGGCAAAACAAGAGTACCCAAATAGTCACATACACGCCACTGCCACCACCAATCGCCATCCTCCCAGGCTAGAGGAAACCAGGCTTAATGAAAATGTCTTTCCAGCTTTGAACTTCAATAGACATCAGCCAAGTTATGATGGCAATGATCAGTGCATCAATACACAGCTCAAGAGTTCAGCACAGATATATTAAACTAGAGATGTACTTGCCTCATTGTGCTCTGATTTTACTGTTGGATTCTTCAGTTCAGAATACTTGTCACAGAGGCAGAAAAATCTAAACTCTGCCTGAAGAAAACATTTTAAAAAATCAAAATATGATGTTGTGGTACATTTTGCAAATGAGATGTGCAAACAATGGACCCAAAAATGATTATAAAATAGTAATTTTAAAAAAAGACATGTCAATATGCAATATGCATGAGAATTCTAGAATAGGTATTAAAATTTTCGTTACCTTCCCCTATGCTTTTACATCTCATAATTGATGAATTAAATAATGGACAATTCAAACAGGCCCTCTGGATATGTGAAGTTTTAATCATCAGTACTATATTACAATATATTATATGCCCCTCTTACATGGGTGCTTTCAATTTTGCATCCAGGATTGGTTGTTGTTTTTTTCATGACTCTAACAAATTGCGACCTTAGTTCTTGTTTGCTCCATCTCCACTTTTTGCACAACTAAGAAATTTGACATTATAAATGTTTGCAGCTTTAGTATCATGATAGAGAGTTAGAATAAATCAGAACTGTGAACAGCTTGAAAAGTGCAACAATGTTTTTTAAACAAGTGTCAAAGTGTGCATCTGTTATACCTCTACCACATTCTGAAATACCTCCATCTTTTCCAGAAAATGGAGAGAGAACAAACAAAAACTAAGGTCGTCAAATATGGACTAGAACATATAAAATCAAGTAAAGAATAACAATTAGAAACTTCATAATCTGGTTTTAGCTGGGAAGCCAATGAAATCCACATTAAAACTCAATAGATGGTACACAAGTAGGCCTATCTAGACACAACATTTCTGAGATGACAGCACAAAATCTGTACATGTCGCAGCCATCCAAATTGGAAAATTGAGCAGACAAAAATCTACCATTCTATTCACAGAAAACCAAATTGCAAACCAACCCCAGCAGGAACTCTTTTCTCTCCTCATCAATAGCTCTCTCCTTAGGCGCCAAACCAAACATCCCTTTTGAGGGCTACGAAGATAAAGAAGAACAGGGAGAAGCGGACGAAGAAGAACAAGTGAAAACTGAAGAAGAGACGCAAGAGAAGAAGAAGAAAAGGAAGGGGAAGACTTGGCAGAAGAAAACAAGAAACAAGAAAAAACACAAGAAACACAAGAACAAACAAACAAAAATGAGAAAAGCAAAGCGCAAATGCTAAGTGCAGTGATCCTCCTAAAACAAAAGCCTCAAACTCTTGCTCATAGAAAACAGTAGCAGTTAGAATAATCTAAACTGGCAAAAATCAAGACAAAAACACTGTATTTTGAACCCCAACTATCATTTTACTGGATTTCGCCTCAACTTGGGTGGCTTTGAAGTTTTACCAATTCTATGCCATCACCTCACATTTAACAGGAAGTTAGAAGGCAACTGTCACATAAAATTTGGTGTTTTTTACCTCTGTGTCATTATATGGATAATGCCTCCAATGTACCATGTCAATGATATAGAAACATGTCTTCTCAGCACTGTAAATTACATCAAGTATCGTCAGATCTGTAGGAAAACAGAACAGAGATGAGCATAAGCATGATAATCATAAGATCGGCTTAAATAATAAATTCTTTTTAATATATCATAAGATATTTAGTTATCCCTAATAAGACACCTTCAGAGAAATCTGGCAACTCAGAACTTCTTTGCAAGATCAGTGTGAACTGAGAGCTTCTTGGCAAGTGCCTTCTAAAGAAGACCACATGAAATTTTATCTGCCCAGCTTAGCATTTAGAGGAAAAAGAAACTGGTGACATCACCTCTGATTTGTACGATTCCGCATGCACCAAAGACAATAAAAAATCAGAGAAGAAATTAATGTCCCACCTTATAAACATATATATATTGTACTTTCGTAATCAAAATCATCAGTATTCTGAAAATGCATAGGCATGCAGTTTTAAACAAGATGTGCCAGGTGAAAATGAAATATCAATCATACATACTCAATCATAAGAAGAAAATTCTGTGCCATTTAATATTTCTACTTGAAAAAAAGAAAATTCAAATTCTCAAACAGAAAATTTTCACTTCTTCATGCTTGCTGAGCAGCTATTATAAGGTTATATTCATTAAAAGCATTGGGATAATGAAAGACTCTTATCCCTGAGCAGCTAATTTGTGCAAATTTCATTTTAAAAAAGTGTCCTCGTATTATTATGATAAATACCAACCAGTGAACTTGTACACCAAACTTTGCTTCGCTGGACTCCCGGACGGCAGACAAGACTCAAATTTCATGTCAGCTTTTCCTGCATCATCATAGGTTTGTGTAGTATTCTGGACAAGGAAGACACAGAACAATTCTCTCATAATCTTTGTGTAACAATATTATAAACATTCTAAGAGAAAGTATTGTTTCCAAGTTTACTTGATTTGCTGTTAGTGTTAGTGTTACATTTGGATAAAAAGTGATTTTATAATTTATACTAGCCGGCCCGGTAGAAGGTCAGAAAAGGTAACATCAAATCAGTTCTGTCTCCCGCCTGCCACCATAAAATGAGGCGAAGAACAGCCTTTCATAGTCTCAGTTCTACTCGACAAAATTGTGTCATGATTCAGTCCAAATATGCTTAGCCTGCAGGTACATCGAGGAAAATTTCTGATCACTTCCGTCTGTTCAACTCAGTGTGGCTCAAAATCAATGAACTTATTAAATATATCAAGACCTTTGAAAATATGCCCACGTATACCTTTACATCTTTCTATGCCTAATATGATATTTTGAAGAATTTAAGGCTCAGCAGTTAAAAAGCCTTGCCTGATTATACTGGAGGTCTTACTTTTTTTTAATACTATGATACTGGTATATTTATAAGATCTCCGTGAGCCTGGTTTAATACAAACACTTTCGACTCAATCAAATGAAAAGCAGATATAATCATGTCAGATTAGGATGAACATAAAACAAAAAGATCTTTACCGATTCATTATGGAAAGGAAAGGAATTAGATATCGAGTAACAACTGTTTAACAACTGTTGCATTTAGGGAAAGAAAATGGCTAATCGACAATGATAACAGTGCTGGACTGAAATAAAAACAAACAGACCTATTGGGACAACTGCTTTGTGCATGATAAATTGATATTACTTCAACTGTTAATTAATCTCTGCTTACACTGCACTATTACATTCTGTTCTTTCCCTTCACCCCACCCTCGTTAGATATTATATTGTTTGTTCTGATGTTGATTCTGCCCAATAGCCGCTGATAATTTCTGCATATATGCATTTGAAACAAAATTCTATGGTGAAATGACAGCACTTGAATATTCAAGGTTTTGGTATAGAAATGTAAAAAAAAATATCTATTGAAATGAATAAAAATAAGCTCAGCAAAATCACCTTAATTTCTATTCTGCACTGCAGCAAAATCGGGTTGGCTGAAAATTGTGGCATGGGAATTCAACTAAAAAATAGAATAACCAACTATGAGTAATATCTTATTATAAAAAAAAATAGTGGCGGGAGTAATTCATTGTGGTGCCATTTTGACCCTTTTTTTGCTCGATGCTACAGCCTAAATGACAGCTTTAAAAATTACAAAATTAATTTTGTTAAGTGTCAACTAATCCATCCCAATCGCTTTTGTATCGACCGATGGTGTTGATTTAAGTTTCAGGTATTTTTTATATAAAAAGTTGTAAAAATGTAAAGTACAATGATATTTGTTTTGGCTCCCTGTAGTTAGCCCATCGCACCGGAAACGATATTAATATACGTTCACTTCTGTGTGCACAATATTTCCCTATCACAAATGAGTGAGTAGTGCTCAGGAGCACAAGAAATCTGTAGTAAGACTGTAGAATTGGGGAGCTATGTAAGCCAAAAAGAAAGAGAGAGATAGAATAAGAATGGTGGGTTCACAAGATTTATCCCGGATAATGCCGGGAACGTCATCTAGTTTTACATGAAAAAAAAATCAGATGCAAGTGAATGTTTTTTATCTCTCCGACAATCTTGGAATTTGTCACTGTCGTATTTAGATTTGTATGTTTGACATGCAGGCTAAGGAGAATGAAGACTTGACATTGTTGTGCAAATTACATACTCTTGCTGCAACCAGGAGACATCTTTTGCCAGGGGGACACACCACAAACACCCATTCTTGCTCAAAGTTCTCTGGAACTGTGTCCATGAATAAAGGCTGCATCAGCTTTGAAATAAAAAAAATTAAAGAAAGGTCTCACCAAATGATAACCACTAATTATACTCTGAATTAAATTAAAAATAGTCAGTGACAGAAAGTCAACAACAGTTATGGCTGTCGGGAATGGTGAAAGCACATAAAATGGCCTCAACTAAATCCACAACTACACGGTTTTATACAAATCAAAACATCTGAAATTCAACTTTTTCTGTATATTATCATTTATGTATTATATAACATGACACAATCATTTTTCAATGATTATTTATATGTAGGGGGCACATCCATGTTTATTGAAACAAAATCATCAATTTAATTTGCTCTGTGTGGAAACCAATATGTATACAATAATAAGAAAAAAAATTATTTATTCATGAATAATACTGTCACATTCAGTCACACCTACCGGATGTCGATCTCCTTCCTCCCAGTTGTTCTCATCTGGATAAATTGGCTTTTGCACTTTATCTTTCACAGGATTATCACTGGAGTCTCTGGCATTGCCTCTTCCTCTGTCACCTCGACCACGACCTCGGTCACGGCCACCACGTCCACGGTCATGACCACCGCGCCCACGGTCATGGCCACCGCGCCCACGGTCATGGCCACCGCGCCCACGGTCATGGCTACCACGTCCACGGTCATGATCACCACCACCACCTCTTCCTCCGTGAATTGGTGCTCCTCTTCCATAACCATCTACTACTCCTCCTCTTTCCATGTCACCTATTCCTGCTCCCCTCTGACCTCTACCAGTTCCATAATAATCTCTTTCGCCACGGCTGATATAGTCAGCTTGTCCAGCATATGGACCATACCCAGGAGGGATCTGGCCTCTACCAGGTCCATAATAATCTCTTTCACCACGGTTGATATAGTCAGCTTGTCCAGCATATGGATCATACCCAGGAGGGATCTGGCCTCTTTCCACTCCATAATAATCCCTTTCACCACCAACGGCATAATCACCTTGTCCTACATATGTACCACGCCCATATCCTGCAGGAACATAACTTCCACTGTTGCTTGGTGGATAGCCATATGGATCTCCGTATCCTGTATTATAAGCCATTGCCAATGTGGGTGTCTACAGGTCGGACCTTTCTTTGATTATACACCAGTCACCCCTTTAAATTACCTGAAAATGGAATAAAAAGGAGAGAAAATGTGAAAATGAAACATTAGTATCTTCCTTGTTTCAACGGGACTTCAGCTGTTCAGTTTCAATCAAATACTAACAGCAATTCCTCAAGGCCTTTTATTCAATCATCATAGCACAATGCCTTACAAATGCTGAACTTTCAATCATTCTTTAATTCAAAGTTAAATTTTGCATGCTGCCAGTCCAAAATTTTCACGATCATCTGAAATTCTTGCTGCCCTGAAGCACATAATGTTATCATGCCAAAGCAGTAGTTTACTAATGACTGCAGTTAGAAAAAATGCATTTGAGACTAACACTGAATTTTCATATGAAGCATCAGGTCGCAATTTTCTCTAGGTATGGTGGCAAAACATGCACACTTTTCTAAACATACTTGTACTACAAATAAGAACTAAAAATGAGATGTCAGTTTGAAACTGAAGGCTTTTACATCACTTGGCATATTACATCAAATTAATTTTTTTAAAAGACCACCAGAAACTACATCTGTGCAGATAACTATGACTCTAGGGAAATAAGCAGGCTTCTCTCTATTTAAAGGTTTAAATGGAGCCAGTAAAAAGACAAGATTAAATACACACACACACCATTTCCTGATTCTCTAAGGAAAGTTCGGAACTGGCTAGATTTAGATTTTGCAAATTTATATGAATAACCCTGGCTTTGCCCAGGATAAACCTGCGTCCTTTCTGCTCTCTCTCTCTCTCTCTCCCTCTGTTTGAATTTGATGATGACAAATTTGATGAAATATTTGCTAATACTTTGAATGTTGCAATTTTTAGCTGAGCTTTTAATTGTGCCAGTATTCGCTGCTGAGGAAAGGTGAGGAAAGAGAATAATCTATGCCCAAGAAATGAGTACATGTATAATGTCATCTTATAAAATTAAATTTAATATATAATAATGATCCAATACCTTACACTGCATCGGACCCTCACCTCTATGAAAAGTGTGGGGCTTCACTTCAGTCTGTTTGAGTTCTGTTCATATTTCAAGGTAAGTACAGATGAGATATAATAATAATTAACTTGCAAAACATTGAAAATGCATTCATGCTTTTGCAAAATGGTTTCATGTCATGATGTGCTAAATAAATAAATGTCTTTCAGTTTCACCCAAAATCATCACCATTTGCAAAGTCTATCTAAATAGGCCTACAGTTAATCTTAGTCCTGTGCGAGGCCACTACTGTGGCTCTTGCCTGCATCCCGCTAACTTCCCATGAGCTCACCCAAGCATGGATGCTCCTGAACTCAAACTCCTGAAGTCCCATCCTGGAGCCAGAAATGCCATCAGCATAGAGTCTAGTCCTAATTCTAGTTGAATCAAAACTGGATTTCGTAATCTTCCCTTTTTCATTGAATTGATGCACTCTATCTAGATCTAGATCTAGATCGTAGACGGATTCTAGATCTGGAGATTAGATCTAAATTAGGGGAAAGCCATTCAACTGTTGCTTGGACTTCAGAATGTAAACTCTGCTTCAGAATTTGCTGATATATTGAACGCAGTAGATCTAGATCTTGATGTAGCAGTTGAGAGGATAGATCTAGACTCGATTCATATTAGATCTAGATCTAGATCTAGATGAGTTACCCAAGTACGAGCTACTCATACTAGACTCTAGATAGACATCTAGATCTAGGCTTAGATCTTCTAGATAGACTAGAAAACAATCCCCGGCGTTCACTGTACCCAGGAGCGATGAGTTCTTTTGTTTCTCCGGGGCCTCAGCATAGTGCTGTTGGCCCCCATTGTACCCAGGAGGCACATAAGATGTCGATTCTATATATATATACATATATATAACCAGTGTTCCCAGATTTTTTTTTAAAAACCAGCCAAATCTGGGAAAGAAAATAGCTTAAAAACCGCCAAAACTGCCCATATTTTTCCAGCCCAAACCCGCCAACTGAAATAATCATGTTTCATTGAGGTAAATAAACTTGTAAGTAACGGTAATAACTAATGTGTCTATGGATTATTTGCCTCTAAGTCTAATCCTAGCAGTATGTTAGAAATACAACATATAAATATATCATAATATGCAATATTGAGAGGAAAATTTGGGGGTTTGAATTAAATTTATAGTTAAAATAGGTTCAGTGCTCGCGCAAAGCAACTAGAGCTGAGTTTTGTAGTATGATACGGTATTATATGGATAAAGAAGAATAAAACTCACAGGATAATCCAATGAAAAACAAAAAAAAGCAATATTATTATTAATGAAAAATGGTCTTCATCCATCATTTTCTTGTAATCTGGCCGAAACATTATTTAAAGCCAAATAAAAATGAGTGTCCTGTAGTTAGACAAATGTAGCATCTGTGAATTGAAATAGCAGAATTATAGTCTATTAGCATGTCTTCATTGTTGCTGTTGGTGAGATTGAGAGAAATGCTGCGGTTTGGGGGTTAGGGGGCAGTGAGGTAGAGAGGAGATCGAGTGCCCATCTATAATTAATAGCTCCCAATCAGCCTAAGGTTTCTATCTCTGTAGATTTTATGACATTCGCTCTGAAGAGTGTGGGTTTAAAATGTGCAGTTAAAACCTGCATTCACATGGCATAATAAAGCCCCCATTCCCCTTTCCAGTAATTTTAATCGAGAGAAGTTAACGTGTCCTGAAAATGCCATCGTAGTTATTTGTTTCATTTCCTTGAGAAAAACATGAGACATTTTATTTGTACCTCAAAAATTTGTGACCAGATTTCATCAGACCAAACCAGAGTTGTCTCAGGCAAGCACAGAATGACCACGCCCTTACTTTTAGGTTAACACACATGATGCCAACCTCATGGGCCCTGTTAGCCTGATTGGCTATACTTTCACACAACGAAGTGTTTCTTCACCGATAGTGTCGGATAAAATTTCCCCTAGGATTTTTTTTATCTGCCAACATATAAGTTGCGAGTGATCTCCCCTGATTCGAAATTTTCTCCGTCTTCCTCCCTTGATCCATTCATCCCAATCAACGTTCATATTGTGCATGTGTTGAAAACGATGGCCTGATTGAAATTGGAGAGGCTTTTCTTAATAAAAATGGAAGTTTATTGATTAAATGGATACATACGAAGGTTCAGGTCTTACCCATAGATCATATGGGTTTCTTGGTTTAGTCATTCTTATTTGTGAGTGTGCATGAGAAAACCCACAATATGTCGACAGAGCTGATTTTGAGAAAAACGGCTTTGAAGTGAAAATATGGGTCCGACACAAACTTCCAACTTGGCTGTTGTTTAGGGGACCGTGGCATGTTACAGGGTGAACTGTAGATGAGCAGTGAACACTACTCAGTATGATCTCTATAACGGCTTAGTTATTAGACTACGGTCTCCTAACAAGATCCAAAAACTTCCGACTTGGCTGTTGTTTAGGGGACCGTGGCATGTTACAGGGTAAACTGTAGATGAGCAGTGAACACTACTCAGTATGATCTCTATAACGGTCTCCTGACAGCAATCACTCCAATATCAATGGGCCAATTAGCTATTGCCACTTTTAGGATTAAATGCTCTTTTCTCAAAATCTTGTTTTAGAAGTCATTTGACTTCAATTTATCAGAAATGTTGTCTTTTATTATGTGTACAGAACTCAAAATGTCATGTTTGCGACATATTAGGGTTTTCTCATGCACTCTCACATTTAGTAAGTATTTCCCTCACGATTGCTCTGGATTTTCAGTGACGTAATGGTTAGCATTTTTGCCTGTCAGTCAGGGGACCGTGGTTCGATTCTCAGCAGGGCAGTTTATTTTTTCTTTACAGTTTAAGTCTTTTTATTGGGAATCAATTATTTTTTTTTAATCCAAGAACAATAACGGAATAAATCCAGTTTGGTTTTTTTTTTTTTGTATCCTTTGTCAATGGGGGGACAGTCTTCTCAGCAGGGTAGGTTTTTTCTCTTCTTTTCTTATAAAAGACTTTTTACCAATGACCAATGCGTTTGGTAATTTTTTTTTTATCCAACAACATTAGGAATTTAAATCAGTTTGTTTGGGTTTTTTTTTGTCATTAGTCAACACCAATACCTGCGTATAAACCTGAACTTTATCCGCCGATACTGTTGGCAGCCCAAGATCTGCCAATAGTGTTGCCGGATAAACAAAGCAGTATCAGCGGATAAACCCGGGCAGTATACGCCAACATTATCGGCGGATAAACCTGGGCAGTATCTGCTGATAATGTTGGCGGATAATGACACTTGACAGCCTTCACACAAAGGGCTGACCACGTGCGACTGGTCTTGCATCATCGCCCGCATCCGCGGTGGGTGGCCATCCCCCCAGTTACACAATCTCGCATTCTTGCTGAAACCAAGAGGCAAACTTAGCAAAGGCCAGAATCTTTTACCACTCTGTGCACAGAGACTGTTCCCAAAAAAATGATTTCATGATATGTGAGTGTGCATGAGAAAACCCACAATATGTCGAAAGAGCTGATTTTGAGAAAAACGGCTTTGAAGTGAAAATATGGGTCTGTCACTTGTAACTTCCAACTTGGCTGTTGTTTAGGGGACCGTGGCATGTTACAGGGAAAACTGTAGACGAGCAGTGAACACTACTCACTATGATCTCTATAAAGGCTTTGTAATTAGACTATGGTCTCCTAACAAGATCCATAAACTTCCGACTTGGCTGTTGTTTAGGGGACCGTGGCATGTTACAGGGTATACTGAACTATACTGTACGTCTGTAGATGAGCAGTGAACATTACTCAGTATGATCTCTATAACGGCTTAGTTATTAAACTACGGTCTCCTAACAGCAATCACTCCAATATTAATGGGTCATTTAGATTTAGACTATATTCCCCCATCTAGGAATACTGTCTGTAACAAGCAACTTACTGACCACGAAACATATGACATTTCCTTAGTAGTAAGTTATTTTCTAGAAAATTGCATTGCAATCTTTATCCATTTTTAAATTAACAGTTTACCAGCCAGAATCTGTTGAATCCAAAGCCTTCTTAATGGGTCTTTCGGTTCCAGCAGAGACCATGTTAGTGTAATTTCTTATTTGTAATTGCCTCCCTTGTTTGCGTGCCCAAAAAATGATGACGCATTTTAAAAATTTTTTACCTCCTTCCGTTTTCACCATTTTTTGGCTATTTGAGAAATTATTTTTTATAGCACACATTGTCATAACATTCTGTGCGGTCGCAGCCGGGTTTGGCACAAAACGAGGCCGAAAAAAAAATGTCTAAAATTGTCAAGAAAGAAAACAACTACAATAAATCATTTAGGAACGGTAAATATTAGAATTTATTGTGGGCCTGCAGTTCTTTTTGTGAACGCAGTCCATGCATTGCTAGCTGAGAATAAGCTTCTTATCTCATTCGCAGAGATATTAGAACAATATGATGTTCATTTAAGAATAGTTCCTTCACCAGTCAGCAATCTGCGGTAGCCTGCGGGAACATGCGGGAGACCGGGGGTTCGGTTCCCGGTGTAACAGGCCAGATTATACCCCCTCCAGACTATACCCGGGGTTAAACTGGCCTAGCCCAGAATATAGCCAGTTTATACCCTGGGGCATACTTTGGGCTAGGCCAGACTATACCCCCACCCCCTCAGTCCAGATTATACCCTCTACGTTTTTTTTAAAATGCAAGTCGACCACAGCTTATTTCAACTTTAGTTTAAATTGTTCATTATCACTGTCATCAGGGATCATATTGAAGCATACATTCTTAACTCTTGTAAATTATGAAACATTTAAGAGAAAATAAACATGCTCTGAAAAGCATGATATACTAACGGATTTAAAATCCATTCAAATTGATATGATTAGAATTTAACACTAATTTTACTTGTGTCTGTGGTATTATTATTGTTTTTGTTTTTTTATAATTAGTTGTCCAGGTGTTAAACAAGTATTGTATTTTTTTGTTTGGCACCACTGACATAATTATACTTAGTGGCAAGGTATGAGATAATTAAAAGACTCATAAGTGTAAAGTCATGTGAATTTTATTTTAGTTTTTGAAAATCAGGAATGTGCTTGATATGTCAGAACAATTAGATCTACCTACAAAGTTACAATGATGCAGAGAGTAAAGGCCGGGAAAGAACACACCGAGAAAAAAACAAGACTTTAATAGCCCAACTAACAGATGGTGCAATTCCGTCATCCAGTAGAAATTAAATACTTCACATAAAACTAAATATATACTAAAAATTTTTCACATGATGAACTTAACCTGTCCAGATCCACTTGAATGCTAACCATTAATATGCAATAATAACAATAAGAACACCAAATCATCTTATTTACTCTTGAAAATAAAGAGAAATATCAATATCAGAATCATTATCATCATCATCTTGGAATAACATAAAAATCAGAGGGAATATATAAAAATGACCTACACATCATTCTAGAATCTAAAAGCAGGAATGTGTGTGTACCAACTATATTTATGTATAAATTACTGTTAAATCTTTTCAACTATTCAAGTACAACTGGACAGAAAGCTTTAGTAAAGTGACAGATTAAATCCACTGAGACAACAGTGCCTTGTAGAAAGTAATTGCTGTATGTTACAGCAAAAATTCGATGGATCATTCCTTGTTAATAAATTCTTTGATAGTTTATTTGTAGAATACTATAGTTGAAGGCAATGGATTAGTTTGCAGGGCATTTGAAGGATTGCAGTTATGTGCTATAGTGAATAAAGGCATGTCATTTGTGGGTGAAATAAAATTTTAAAAATTTAATGTTGTATCCTTGAACATTTTGCCCGAATATGGGAGTATAATCTGTACTGGAGGAATATAGTTTGGCCTGGCGCAAAGTATAGCCCGGATATAAACTGGCCTAGCCCAGAATATACCTGGGGTACAAAATAGACTAAGCTACTTTAACCACAGTGTAGCAGGCCAGATTATATATTATATATACATATGATGTATATCAAACAAGGAATGACCACAGTTTATTTCAATCACAGTTTAATTCATTTTTTTATCACTGGCATCAGGCATCATAGTAAAACATACATACATACATTCTCGACTTCCTTAAATCATAATATAATTCAGAGGAAAAAACATGCATTAATATGTACTGATATACTGTGGGTTGAATATCCATTCAAACTGATATGATTCAACTTTAACCCTCATTTTACTCACGTTCGTTGTCATGTTGCAGTTGTTTTTGTAGTTGGTTGCCCATGAGTAAAATTTGCACTGTATCGTTTGTTTGGCACTGACATACACTTAGTCGCAATAGATGAAATAATTACAGACTCACAAAAATGAAGTCATTTTAGATACGTTTTATGTGCAAATACACAGTTGTTAAATCCCTTGGCAAGGGATGTGACAAGCTTGGGAGGGTAAAGACGGACAAGGTCTTTTTTAATTTTTTATTTCACTCGAGAGACATACGAGTTGTACCCTTATTCACTATAACACATGTTCAGTCTTTCAAATGCCTTGCAAACTAATCCAGTGTCTTAAACCATAAAGTACATGAAATGTATATTTCTACAAATAAGCCATCAAAGAATAATATTCACTAACAAGAAATTATGTTAACACCACATGATCCATCGAATTTTGCCTTAACATGCTATAGATTTAATTACTTTTTACAATGCACTACTTTTGTCTCAGTCGACTTACTGTGTCGGTCTACACAACTGTCAAGGCTATTTCACTAAAGCTGTCTGTCCAGTTCTACGGTACTTGAATAGTTGAAAAGCCTTAACACATTTTTTATATTTAGTTGATACACACATCTTGCTGCTTATAGATTCTAGAATGGTTTGTAGGCTTACAATACCGTTTTTACACTCCCTCTTATATCTTTGTATTATTCCAAGATGATGATTCTGATATTGATATTTCTCTTTATTTTCAAGAGTAAATTTAAGATGATTTGGTGTTCTTATTGTTATTATTATATATTACTGGTTAGCATTCTGTAACGTTTCAAGTGGATCTGGTCAAGTGGAGTTCATCAGGCGAAAGAATTTAGTGCCTATTTAGTTTTATGTGAAGTATTTAATGTCTGTTGGATGATGGAATTGCACCATCTGTCAGTTGGGTTCTTTTTTTTTTTTTTTTTTTTCTATATGTGTTCTTTTCCGGCCCTTGCTCTCTGCACCATTGTAAAAAAAATATACAATGCATGTTTTATTCATGGCCAACCAATTTTTAAAATAATCAAAACCGGAATAATAATAATAATACTAACAATAATATCAACAGACACGAGTGAAATTAATGCTGAAGTCTAAACATATCAGTTTGAATGGATACTCAACCCTTTTGTATATCAATGTAGTTTAATGCATGTTTGTTTCCTCTAAAATGTATCGTGATTAACAGGAGTCAAGAATGTATGTATGTACATCAATTTAAACTAAGGCTGAAATAAATTGTTATTATTATTTCCTCTAAATTGTATTATGATTTATGGATGTCAAAAATGTGTTCATCATCATGTATGTATTAAATGTATCCGATGACAGTGATAAAGAACAGGCTGAAATAAACTGTGGTCTCGACTTATTTCTAAAAAAAAAAGTAGGGGGTATAATCTGGACTGGGAGGGTATAGTCTGGCCTAGCCCAAAGTATACCCGGGGTATAAACTGGGATATATTCTGGGCTAGGCCAGTTTAACCCCGGGTATAGTCTGGGCGGGGGGTATATTCTGGCCTGTTACACTGGTATTAATTTGGCCCCGCGAGTGGACATTTCTGGTATGCCAACTGATGAAATTTGACGAATCCTCTAAGACGATAATTTTCAACGTTTGACACTTGGACCTGGCTTCTGGCAAGAATCTTGCATTCTCCAGTGACAGCACGCAAAGCATGATATATCACTTTGGGCACAGCATGGAGAATGATGGAGAAGCCAGTTCCCTTCTCTCGCAGCTCCGAGGAGGCTAACCATGATGTCATCTACTATTTGAAGTACGAAACCCAAAAAGCGATGTTGCTTTTTTTTTTTTTCCCGAGATAACTGTTACCTGGACGTACGTACCCCAAGTATTTTGCTCTAGGCTAGGGGTAGATCTACGTATTTTAAAGCCATTTGTGACTCCAGAGCTAGAAAACTCCCCCCCCCCCCCCCCCCGAGTCCTAACAACAGCCGTCATTAATTATTGACTGAAATGGTATGGGGCAGTGTTAGGGATAGATTCGATAAGATTTAGGATTGATGATAAGGACGGGGTTAGGGATAGGTACGTACACTCAAACCAGAGTGATGAAGCCCAATTATTTTTTAAATTTAACAAATCAATTTCTTAAGATGATTTGAAGCAGGGCCGATGTCTTCGAATTCTAGGCAGAACTTGGACTGCTATTGGTTTTCTTCTTTCTAATTCTACGCTACGGTTTTCATCATTTATTTTTGTTTTGGTTTGTTTTGTTTTTTGTGTTGCTGTTGTTAATTAATTTTGTTCTACGAGCTCAAAGGGATTTGTGCTATCCTTAATAATAATGGAGATCATATATAGCGCCTAATCCAAACAAGTTCGCTCTCGGCGCTTTACAGAAGTCTTATTCTCTCGATTTACATCTCTCTCTCTCTCTCTTTCTTTCTCGCTCCCTCTTTCTCTCACTCTCTCTATCTCAGAGCAAATTGTAACACAGCCTGTAAGGCGCAGTTCACAACTCATAACATTCCACAACTCACAACTGTATTATAAAATACAAGCCTACTCCTGGCTTGCCTTTCCCATCTTGACCTAACCCGTCATTATTCACGCAATATTTGTAGTCTATATTTGGACTCATTTTATTGATTTAATGGATACAGTATGGCATGCGAAGATTCAGGTATAATCCGCTGAGATGGGTTTCTTGGTTTGGTCATGCTTATTTAGTAAGACTTTCATCACGATTATCCAGGGTTCTCAGTAGCGTACTTCTTAGCACCTTTGCCCGTCAGTCAAGTGGCCGTGGTTTGATTCTCAGCACGGCAGGATTTTTATTTTTTTTTAATAAGTCTTTTTATTAGGCATCAATCTTTTTTTTTTTAATCCAGTAACAATAAGGGAAGAAATCCAGTTTTTTTTGTTTTTTGTTTTTTTTGTATCTACACCTGTCAGTCGGGGGACAGTGGTTCGATTCTCAGCCGGGTAGATTTTCTTTTTCTTATAAAAGTTTTTTTTTTTCAGTAATCAATCTGTTTGGTACTTTTTTTCTGTAATCCAATAACATTAGGAATAAATCCAGTTTGTTGTTGTTGTTTGTCATTAGTCAACACCAATACCTGCGGATAAACCCGAGCTTTATCCGCTGATACTGTTGGCGGCCCAAGATCTGCCGATAGTATTGCCGGGTAAACCCAAGTATCCACCGATAATATTGACGGATAAAGCTGGACAGTATCCGCCGATAATGTTGACGGATAAAGCTGGGCAGTATCCTTCGATAATGTTAACGGATGCTTTTGTGTTCTGTGGCCATCCTTCAATTAATTAGTTGTTTAGTGTAACAATCTTGCTATCGCAACAGCATCTACTACTATTTACCCGGGTAATTGTGTCGAGTACCCGGGTATTCAATTATGGTCACATCAAACCGATATTTCCGACAATTTGATCGTTTCTTGGAAAAACGATTATACCAATTAGATCTAGTTTACCAAGAGCAGCAAAAATTCATAAAATAATGTTCCTTCTGAGAAACTCTTTGAAGAGTAACTCTTCAAAATAAAAAGGCTCGATTGCATCGCTTTGTTACATTTGCTTTAATCACTCATCAATGGGAAGCGTCATTTCGTCAACTGGGCCTACTCATTGAATAGACCTCAATTATGTCTCAACGAAAATCCTCCTTTGTTTGGAATTTTTTTGAGAGATTAAAAGGACAGAACGGAGCCTCGTGCAAGCTTTGCAAAGCGGTGTTAAAAGTAGATGGTTCGTCTACATCAAGCTTATTAAAACATTTGAAAGGAAAACACCCGAGTGAGTTCACAGAGGGTGGGACTTGCGTACCGTCCGCGAGTGCACCACAAGCGAACAAGACAACTCAACCAACTATTTCTACAGCAATTGAGAAAACAACAACCTACTCTAAAACCTCAAGTCGTAAAAAAGAATTGGACGAGCTGGTACTTCTAATGATTGCTCAAGACATGCAACCACTTTCGTGTGTTCAAGATAAAGGTTTTCGGCGCCTGGTCCAAGGTTTAGACCCACGCTATGAACTGCCAAGTCGCCAAACGCTTTCAAAACAGAAACTCCCTGAGGTACGTAACCTTCTCAGTGGCAAGTCTCATGTAAGTTCTTGGGGGATGGTGACGGACGATGGTCGTAATGGTGGTGACGCTGGATGGTGGTTGTGGTGGTGGTGTTGGAGATTATGTTATTATTTTTGCCAGTGCTGATGTTACTATACTACACACATTACAGTTGCTGTTGTTGGTGGTGGTGATGATGATGATAATTGATGGATGATGATGATTGATGATTTATGATGATGATCCAAGTCAAGGGGTGCCTTGGTTTGCTTATCTGTTCATTTTTATTGCAGGTATATGACAAGGTTGCCAGTGACGTCAGAAAGCAATTGGATGATGCAATTGACATCACAATCACGACAGATATATGGACTTCAAGAAAGACGGAAGGCTACTTGACCCTTACAGCTCATTTTCTTTCCTCTTTGTGGGAACTTCAATCAGTTGTGTTAAGCACAGTCCGTATACGTGATTCTCACACAGGCGAAAAAATCGCATCAGAAATCACAGCTGTACTTGAACACTGAGGTATCAAAGACAAAGTCTCCACAATTGTCACTGATAATGCTGCGAACATGATCAGTGCAGCAAATGCCATGAAATTGCGACACGTGCCTTGCTTTGCACATACCCTAAATTTAGTGGTTAAGGATTCTCTGAAGGCAGACAAGCAACTGCCTCCAGTAATTGCAAAAGTCAAGACAATCGTGTCTTATTTCCATCATAGTGTCAAAGCGACTGACAAACTGCAAGAGACACAAAGTAAATATCCATCACCTCCTCACAAACTGATCACAGATGTCGAAACTCGTTGGAACTCAACAATGCAAATGCTTTGCCGCTATGTGGAGCAACATGAACCAGTTACAGCAACCTTATGCTTACTATCCAAAAAAGACATGTGCTTGTCAGCTGAGGAAGTTACCCTAATGGCCACTGCTGTTGAAGCATTGGAGCCGTTTGAACTGGCGACAGCAGAAATGTCCAGTGAATCGCAGAGTACTGTCTCCAAGATGATACCCATGGTTAACATGCTGCACAAGATTTTGGCTGGATTATCTCAGCAAAAATTCCCGCTGGCAATTCAACTGCAAAGTGAACTACGCAGACGTTTTACATCACTGGAAGACACTTACTTTGTGGCGGCATCAACAATTCTTGACCCCTGTTTCAAACGCATCCCCTTCAGTGCAGGAGCGACCAAAAAAACAGAGGCCCGCCTTCTCTCAACAATTACAGAGACTCCAAGACCTGACCAAGACCAGACACCCGGCCCATCATCAACCGTGCCATTAGAAGAACCTCCATCAAAAAAGACATTTTGGCAAACGTTCGATACACAAGCAGAACAATTTAGAAATGCTCCACAACCACAAGCAACCAATACAAGTGAACTACGGCGATACTTCGAAATGCCACTCGCCCGCAGAGGTGAGGATGACCCGCTAGTGTGGTGGCAAAAACATGAGAAGTTGTTTCCTGGTCTCTCCATAGAAGCCAAAAAACTTTTGGCTATTCCAGCGACCTCGGTGCCATCAGAAAGGTTATTTTCAAAGGCGGGTGAACTGATTTCTGCGAAGAGAAGTTGTCTTGGCGAAAATAACGTGGACAAGCTGCTGTTTTTAAACAAAAATGTAAAATGATTGGCCCCTTCCCCTCTGTCTCTACCGTTAATCTCCATAACTGTTTGTTTATGGAGTCATTGAGTGTTGTGATATTTTTATTTCCCCCCATTTGAATGGCTGTTTCCATTTGTTGTTTTTCTTGAAATAAAATTTTTAAAAAAAGAAAAAAAAGAAATAAATAAATATGAATAGAGATACCAAGTTTGACCTCTTTTATCAGTGAATTCTGGTCATTAATCCTGTTGCTGCCTTCAACCAATTAAATTTGGCAAAATTTTCAATGGTGTGCTGCCAGTGCTGAAAACAGTTTTCCGTCATTAATGTGTACACATACTTCCTGTTTCCAAGTCAATACCAGGTAAAGTTCTATACACCTATAACCCTTGATGGGGCATGTAATTCACCCTGGCAGCAATAGGTAATCCAAAAATAAACAGATAAACAGAATAAATCAAAGTAAATTTATAAGTTATAGCAATGCTTGAGCAGTTTATGGCTTTCAGTGATATCAAATTACATGTATCTGAAAGTCAGAAAATTACAACCTTCTCTAATAACATTTTGACATAAACAGGATATGCACGCATAAGGAAAATCATACAAATCTGTTACTCTGGAAATAACGCACTGGCAGGGATGTACAAACTACACCTTGCACACATCACTAAATCAATTTTTTTAAAAACCATAACAAGACAACATCAGTTACATTCAAAAAAAAGTTCTGAATACACGAACTTGGAAGACTGGTCTATGATAAAGACATCACATTCTCCAGCTGTCTCAGTTTAATCTAGTTCAAGTCCATATATGCATATTATATTACACTTGCTCTCCTTTATGCTCTTCAGATAATTTATTCTGACTTTTTATTACATAATTCACATGGTCCTCTCCCATTTCATCTCTGGCCAGTATCTTTGTGCTGTTCATCACTTTCATATCCTGTTAACCCTGCTCACATTTATAATAATGACCTCCTGTTTCACCATAATGAATCTCCTACATCCAGCCTTGCAGGTTATGTATTGCTCAATTCTACTTCTACAGTTTCTGCCCTAGATGTGACTTCTTCTCTGAATGCCCTGACATTTTTCCCCACTTCTTGTTCAGCTTTTTTCGCTTCATCTTCAGCATTGGTGACTGCAAAATCAAGACCCTGAGGAACTGGAATTCCCAGCAATTGCTCCATCTGATCAAGTTTCAGCCACAGGTTATCAGGAGAATTTTGCCTCACATACAGAGAGCTTTTGTTGAAGAATAACAAGCCCTCCACCTTAAAACAAAATAAACAGACAGAAGTAGGAAACTTGTTATAATCTGCATACACACATCTTGAGAATAAAACAAACAGTATTACATTTATCTGCCAGAATAGCCATGTGCCTAAAGTTCCCTCTGAACTGCTTGTGGAAAAAGTTTATAAAAAGCACAGAAAATCTGTGGGGTCGCAGCAAGGCTGGAAGGAAAATCAAAATATGGCAAAAAACAAAAGGTTGTATGTATCAAAGCCTTGCATAAAAAATAATACAGAAACAACACAATAAAACGTAAAGGAAAAGGGAAGACAAATCAAGCTTTCGGTAATATATTTTATTATGTATCGTGGTAATTCTTGATTAGATTATGATGATATTGGAGACTGAAAAGTAAGTCTTATCATTTGCATGAAATTCCATGTTCAAGGATCTAATTTATAAGAAGTCTTCCTAAGGACCATGATGCTGCAAAAATGGATCTAGTTAAGCAGACAATAAAATATCAATAAAAACTTACCTTTGACTCCTGTGTTTGCAATACACTCTCTATATTAGATCTTGTGCATGGATATTTCTGTAGGAGCACTAAAGGATACTGTAGTGGGAAAAAAAATAATGGCAATATATTATTACTCAGAAAAAATCTTTTCCTATTGGATATCTGTGACAGTAATGCAAGTCCCTACTGCAAAGAGACAAAAACAAGAGCTCCAATCATGGATAAGTTCGTAGAGTTATCGCCTGACCGAGTAAAATGACAAACTTCTAAAGACCCTTTCATGTCTTCGGGTCTATTACATCAATTGAAAAGCAGAGACCCAATGTAATTGTCTCCAAACAAACCAAATTCATTGTAAACTACATTAAACTAACTCTATTCTTTAACTGTATTTATAGTAATCAACAGTCAATATCATGTTCAAAAGTTTGACGGATAATTAATTTACCTTCTAAGCATTAAGCTTTGAATTTATAAAGACACCCAGTAGAAAGCATTTATCAATTTACCAAACTATCAAAGAAAAAATTGATTCGACACTTATTTTACATATGTGTGGAAGTCAAGAGAGAGAGATGAACAATAACTGCCAGAAAGTAACAATGAATTAAGCATTTTAAATTGATTTTTTTTCATAAAAAATACATCCCAAGTATGATTTTTACAAGTTATCTTTCACTGCCATAATAACCTATCAGTATCAACAATTTCACTTGTGGTATATATGTTAATATAATAATAATGTACTAGTAATTTGGAACGTCAAGACTTCCCCAATAACTTTGATTCAAAAATGAAGTAACTGTACACCGCAGAATTCCGAACAAGCAGAACATGCCAGTCCCTGGCAAAATTATTGTCCCCATTCCCCTTCTTTATAAAGCATCACACTCACGGTAGAGAAGCTTAAAGTTCTGTTACAATTTAACAGTGACCAATCACTGTTTTGACTGCTCAACTATAACTTTGCATAATGTGGTCAGTTGCCAGAAAGTGCCCCCAGATCTGTGACAAATGAGTAAAAAATAGGTCTTGCCCAAAAATGTCCCGTTTTGTGTTTATCTTGTGAATAATGTAGTGTTTTTATGACTTTTAGTACTTTCAAAGCAGTTCATGTTCTAGTTTTTGTTATATGGTTTCATTTTTAAGGTATTTCATCCTGCCCATTGAAAAGTAGGGCACCTTTTGGCAACCGACCATATACATTTAATACAATATACATTTCTTATACATTGCATATTTATCATAATAGATGCACTGTTTCTTCCACTTTTGTCGTTAGTTTACAACAAGTAGCAGTCAGCCATTTTATCTTATTATCTGGACGGACCATGCTGATGTTCTGACTCCTCAACTTTGTGTTTTAATTACTTGAGGTTACTATACAAGAAAAAAAACTTTCAAAACCTCCCACCTCCTCATCAGACCTGGTCCATCAAGCTTTTATGAAATGCTGAGAAACTGGCAAAACAAGAGTACCCAAATAGTCACATACACGCCACTGCCACCACCAATCGCCATCCTCCCAGGCTAGAGGAAACCAGGCTTAATGAAAATGTCTTTCCAGCTTTGAACTTCAATAGACATCAGCCAAGTTATGATGGCAATGATCAGTGCATCAATACACAGCTCAAGAGTTCAGCACAGATATATTAAACTAGAGATGTACTTGCCTCATTGTGCTCTGATTTTACTGTTGGATTCTTCAGTTCAGAATACTTGTCACAGAGGCAGAAAAATCTAAACTCTGCCTGAAGAAAACATTTTAAAAAATCAAAATATGATGTTGTGGTACATTTTGCAAATGAGATGTGCAAACAATGGACCCAAAAATGATTATAAAATAGTAATTTTAAAAAAAGACATGTCAATATGCAATATGCATGAGAATTCTAGAATAGGTATTAAAATTTTCGTTACCTTCCCCTATGCTTTTACATCTCATAATTGATGAATTAAATAATGGACAATTCAAACAGGCCCTCTGGATATGTGAAGTTTTAATCATCAGTACTATATTACAATATATTATATGCCCCTCTTACATGGGTGCTTTCAATTTTGCATCCAGGATTGGTTGTTGTTTTTTTCATGACTCTAACAAATTGCGACCTTAGTTCTTGTTTGCTCCATCTCCACTTTTTGCACAACTAAGAAATTTGACATTATAAATGTTTGCAGCTTTAGTATCATGATAGAGAGTTAGAATAAATCAGAACTGTGAACAGCTTGAAAAGTGCAACAATGTTTTTTAAACAAGTGTCAAAGTGTGCATCTGTTATACCTCTACCACATTCTGAAATACCTCCATCTTTTCCAGAAAATGGAGAGAGAACAAACAAAAACTAAGGTCGTCAAATATGGACTAGAACATATAAAATCAAGTAAAGAATAACAATTAGAAACTTCATAATCTGGTTTTAGCTGGGAAGCCAATGAAATCCACATTAAAACTCAATAGATGGTACACAAGTAGGCCTATCTAGACACAACATTTCTGAGATGACAGCACAAAATCTGTACATGTCGCAGCCATCCAAATTGGAAAATTGAGCAGACAAAAATCTACCATTCTATTCACAGAAAACCAAATTGCAAACCAACCCCAGCAGGAACTCTTTTCTCTCCTCATCAATAGCTCTCTCCTTAGGCGCCAAACCAAACATCCCTTTTGAGGGCTACGAAGATAAAGAAGAACAGGGAGAAGCGGACGAAGAAGAACAAGTGAAAACTGAAGAAGAGACGCAAGAGAAGAAGAAGAAAAGGAAGGGGAAGACTTGGCAGAAGAAAACAAGAAACAAGAAAAAACACAAGAAACACAAGAACAAACAAACAAAAATGAGAAAAGCAAAGCGCAAATGCTAAGTGCAGTGATCCTCCTAAAACAAAAGCCTCAAACTCTTGCTCATAGAAAACAGTAGCAGTTAGAATAATCTAAACTGGCAAAAATCAAGACAAAAACACTGTATTTTGAACCCCAACTATCATTTTACTGGATTTCGCCTCAACTTGGGTGGCTTTGAAGTTTTACCAATTCTATGCCATCACCTCACATTTAACAGGAAGTTAGAAGGCAACTGTCACATAAAATTTGGTGTTTTTTACCTCTGTGTCATTATATGGATAATGCCTCCAATGTACCATGTCAATGATATAGAAACATGTCTTCTCAGCACTGTAAATTACATCAAGTATCGTCAGATCTGTAGGAAAACAGAACAGAGATGAGCATAAGCATGATAATCATAAGATCGGCTTAAATAATAAATTCTTTTTAATATATCATAAGATATTTAGTTATCCCTAATAAGACACCTTCAGAGAAATCTGGCAACTCAGAACTTCTTTGCAAGATCAGTGTGAACTGAGAGCTTCTTGGCAAGTGCCTTCTAAAGAAGACCACATGAAATTTTATCTGCCCAGCTTAGCATTTAGAGGAAAAAGAAACTGGTGACATCACCTCTGATTTGTACGATTCCGCATGCACCAAAGACAATAAAAAATCAGAGAAGAAATTAATGTCCCACCTTATAAACATATATATATTGTACTTTCGTAATCAAAATCATCAGTATTCTGAAAATGCATAGGCATGCAGTTTTAAACAAGATGTGCCAGGTGAAAATGAAATATCAATCATACATACTCAATCATAAGAAGAAAATTCTGTGCCATTTAATATTTCTACTTGAAAAAAAGAAAATTCAAATTCTCAAACAGAAAATTTTCACTTCTTCATGCTTGCTGAGCAGCTATTATAAGGTTATATTCATTAAAAGCATTGGGATAATGAAAGACTCTTATCCCTGAGCAGCTAATTTGTGCAAATTTCATTTTAAAAAAGTGTCCTCGTATTATTATGATAAATACCAACCAGTGAACTTGTACACCAAACTTTGCTTCGCTGGACTCCCGGACGGCAGACAAGACTCAAATTTCATGTCAGCTTTTCCTGCATCATCATAGGTTTGTGTAGTATTCTGGACAAGGAAGACACAGAACAATTCTCTCATAATCTTTGTGTAACAATATTATAAACATTCTAAGAGAAAGTATTGTTTCCAAGTTTACTTGATTTGCTGTTAGTGTTAGTGTTACATTTGGATAAAAAGTGATTTTATAATTTATACTAGCCGGCCCGGTAGAAGGTCAGAAAAGGTAACATCAAATCAGTTCTGTCTCCCGCCTGCCACCATAAAATGAGGCGAAGAACAGCCTTTCATAGTCTCAGTTCTACTCGACAAAATTGTGTCATGATTCAGTCCAAATATGCTTAGCCTGCAGGTACATCGAGGAAAATTTCTGATCACTTCCGTCTGTTCAACTCAGTGTGGCTCAAAATCAATGAACTTATTAAATATATCAAGACCTTTGAAAATATGCCCACGTATACCTTTACATCTTTCTATGCCTAATATGATATTTTGAAGAATTTAAGGCTCAGCAGTTAAAAAGCCTTGCCTGATTATACTGGAGGTCTTACTTTTTTTTAATACTATGATACTGGTATATTTATAAGATCTCCGTGAGCCTGGTTTAATACAAACACTTTCGACTCAATCAAATGAAAAGCAGATATAATCATGTCAGATTAGGATGAACATAAAACAAAAAGATCTTTACCGATTCATTATGGAAAGGAAAGGAATTAGATATCGAGTAACAACTGTTTAACAACTGTTGCATTTAGGGAAAGAAAATGGCTAATCGACAATGATAACAGTGCTGGACTGAAATAAAAACAAACAGACCTATTGGGACAACTGCTTTGTGCATGATAAATTGATATTACTTCAACTGTTAATTAATCTCTGCTTACACTGCACTATTACATTCTGTTCTTTCCCTTCACCCCACCCTCGTTAGATATTATATTGTTTGTTCTGATGTTGATTCTGCCCAATAGCCGCTGATAATTTCTGCATATATGCATTTGAAACAAAATTCTATGGTGAAATGACAGCACTTGAATATTCAAGGTTTTGGTATAGAAATGTAAAAAAAAATATCTATTGAAATGAATAAAAATAAGCTCAGCAAAATCACCTTAATTTCTATTCTGCACTGCAGCAAAATCGGGTTGGCTGAAAATTGTGGCATGGGAATTCAACTAAAAAATAGAATAACCAACTATGAGTAATATCTTATTATAAAAAAAAATAGTGGCGGGAGTAATTCATTGTGGTGCCATTTTGACCCTTTTTTTGCTCGATGCTACAGCCTAAATGACAGCTTTAAAAATTACAAAATTAATTTTGTTAAGTGTCAACTAATCCATCCCAATCGCTTTTGTATCGACCGATGGTGTTGATTTAAGTTTCAGGTATTTTTTATATAAAAAGTTGTAAAAATGTAAAGTACAATGATATTTGTTTTGGCTCCCTGTAGTTAGCCCATCGCACCGGAAACGATATTAATATACGTTCACTTCTGTGTGCACAATATTTCCCTATCACAAATGAGTGAGTAGTGCTCAGGAGCACAAGAAATCTGTAGTAAGACTGTAGAATTGGGGAGCTATGTAAGCCAAAAAGAAAGAGAGAGATAGAATAAGAATGGTGGGTTCACAAGATTTATCCCGGATAATGCCGGGAACGTCATCTAGTTTTACATGAAAAAAAAATCAGATGCAAGTGAATGTTTTTTATCTCTCCGACAATCTTGGAATTTGTCACTGTCGTATTTAGATTTGTATGTTTGACATGCAGGCTAAGGAGAATGAAGACTTGACATTGTTGTGCAAATTACATACTCTTGCTGCAACCAGGAGACATCTTTTGCCAGGGGGACACACCACAAACACCCATTCTTGCTCAAAGTTCTCTGGAACTGTGTCCATGAATAAAGGCTGCATCAGCTTTGAAATAAAAAAAATTAAAGAAAGGTCTCACCAAATGATAACCACTAATTATACTCTGAATTAAATTAAAAATAGTCAGTGACAGAAAGTCAACAACAGTTATGGCTGTCGGGAATGGTGAAAGCACATAAAATGGCCTCAACTAAATCCACAACTACACGGTTTTATACAAATCAAAACATCTGAAATTCAACTTTTTCTGTATATTATCATTTATGTATTATATAACATGACACAATCATTTTTCAATGATTATTTATATGTAGGGGGCACATCCATGTTTATTGAAACAAAATCATCAATTTAATTTGCTCTGTGTGGAAACCAATATGTATACAATAATAAGAAAAAAAATTATTTATTCATGAATAATACTGTCACATTCAGTCACACCTACCGGATGTCGATCTCCTTCCTCCCAGTTGTTCTCATCTGGATAAATTGGCTTTTGCACTTTATCTTTCACAGGATTATCACTGGAGTCTCTGGCATTGCCTCTTCCTCTGTCACCTCGACCACGACCTCGGTCACGGCCACCACGTCCACGGTCATGACCACCGCGCCCACGGTCATGGCCACCGCGCCCACGGTCATGGCCACCGCGCCCACGGTCATGGCTACCACGTCCACGGTCATGATCACCACCACCACCTCTTCCTCCGTGAATTGGTGCTCCTCTTCCATAACCATCTACTACTCCTCCTCTTTCCATGTCACCTATTCCTGCTCCCCTCTGACCTCTACCAGTTCCATAATAATCTCTTTCGCCACGGCTGATATAGTCAGCTTGTCCAGCATATGGACCATACCCAGGAGGGATCTGGCCTCTACCAGGTCCATAATAATCTCTTTCACCACGGTTGATATAGTCAGCTTGTCCAGCATATGGATCATACCCAGGAGGGATCTGGCCTCTTTCCACTCCATAATAATCCCTTTCACCACCAACGGCATAATCACCTTGTCCTACATATGTACCACGCCCATATCCTGCAGGAACATAACTTCCACTGTTGCTTGGTGGATAGCCATATGGATCTCCGTATCCTGTATTATAAGCCATTGCCAATGTGGGTGTCTACAGGTCGGACCTTTCTTTGATTATACACCAGTCACCCCTTTAAATTACCTGAAAATGGAATAAAAAGGAGAGAAAATGTGAAAATGAAACATTAGTATCTTCCTTGTTTCAACGGGACTTCAGCTGTTCAGTTTCAATCAAATACTAACAGCAATTCCTCAAGGCCTTTTATTCAATCATCATAGCACAATGCCTTACAAATGCTGAACTTTCAATCATTCTTTAATTCAAAGTTAAATTTTGCATGCTGCCAGTCCAAAATTTTCACGATCATCTGAAATTCTTGCTGCCCTGAAGCACATAATGTTATCATGCCAAAGCAGTAGTTTACTAATGACTGCAGTTAGAAAAAATGCATTTGAGACTAACACTGAATTTTCATATGAAGCATCAGGTCGCAATTTTCTCTAGGTATGGTGGCAAAACATGCACACTTTTCTAAACATACTTGTACTACAAATAAGAACTAAAAATGAGATGTCAGTTTGAAACTGAAGGCTTTTACATCACTTGGCATATTACATCAAATTAATTTTTTTAAAAGACCACCAGAAACTACATCTGTGCAGATAACTATGACTCTAGGGAAATAAGCAGGCTTCTCTCTATTTAAAGGTTTAAATGGAGCCAGTAAAAAGACAAGATTAAATACACACACACACCATTTCCTGATTCTCTAAGGAAAGTTCGGAACTGGCTAGATTTAGATTTTACAAATTTATATGAATAACCCTGGCTTTGCCCAGGATAAACCTGCGTCCTTTCTGCTCTCTCTCTCTCTCTCTCCCTCTGTTTGAATTTGATGATGACAAATTTGATGAAATATTTGCTAATACTTTGAATGTTGCAATTTTTAGCTGAGCTTTTAATTGTGCCAGTATTCGCTGCTGAGGAAAGGTGAGGAAAGAGAATAATCTATGCCCAAGAAATGAGTACATGTATAATGTCATCTTATAAAATTAAATTTAATATTATATAATAATGATCCAATACCTTACACTGCATCGGACCCTCACCTCTATGAAAAGTGTGGGGCTTCACTTCAGTCTGTTTGAGTTCTGTTCATATTTCAAGGTAAGTACAGATGAGATATAATAATAATTAACTTGCAAAACATTGAAAATGCATTCATGCTTTTGCAAAATGGTTTCATGTCATGATGTGCTAAATAAATAAATGTCTTTCAGTTTCACCCAAAATCATCACCATTTGCAAAGTCTATCTAAATAGGCCTACAGTTAATCTTAGTCCTGTGCGAGGCCACTACTGTGGCTCTTGCCTGCATCCCGCTAACTTCCCATGAGCTCACTCAAGCATGGATGCTCCTGAACTCAAACTCCTGAAGTCCCATCCTGGAGCCAGAAATGCCATCAGCATAGAGTCTAGTCCTAATTCTAGTTGAATCGAAACTGGATTTCGTAATCTTCCCTTTTTCATTGAATTGATGCACTCTATCTAGATCTAGATCTAGATCGTAGACGGATTCTAGATCTGGAGATTAGATCTAAATTAGGGGAAAGCCATTCAACTGTTGCTTGGACTTCAGAATGTAAACTCTGCTTCAGAATTTGCTGATATATTGAACGCAGTAGATCTAGATCTTGATGTAGCAGTTGAGAGGATAGATCTAGACTCGATTCATATTAGATCTAGATCTAGATCTAGATGAGTTACCCAAGTACGAGCTACTCATACTAGACTCTAGATAGACATCTAGATCTAGGCTTAGATCTTCTAGATAGACTAGAAAACAATCCCCGGCGTTCACTGTACCCAGGAGCGATGAGTTCTTTTGTTTCTCCGGGGCCTCAGCATAGTGCTGTTGGCCCCCATTGTACCCAGGAGGCACATAAGATGTCGATTCTATATATATATACATATATATAACCAGTGTTCCCAGATTTTTTTTTAAAAACCAGCCAAATCTGGGAAAGAAAATAGCTTAAAAACCGCCAAAACTGCCCATATTTTTCCAGCCCAAACCCGCCAACTGAAATAATCATGTTTCATTGAGGTAAATAAACTTGTAAGTAACGGTAATAACTAATGTGTCTATGGATTATTTGCCTCTAAGTCTAATCCTAGCAGTATGTTAGAAATACAACATATAAATATATCATAATATGCAATATTGAGAGGAAAATTTGGGGGTTTGAATTAAATTTATAGTTAAAATAGGTTCAGTGCTCGCGCAAAGCAACTAGAGCTGAGTTTTGTAGTATGATACGGTATTATATGGATAAAGAAGAATAAAACTCACAGGATAATCCAATGAAAAACAAAAAAAAGCAATATTATTATTAATGAAAAATGGTCTTCATCCATCATTTTCTTGTAATCTGGCCGAAACATTATTTAAAGCCAAATAAAAATGAGTGTCCTGTAGTTAGACAAATGTAGCATCTGTGAATTGAAATAGCAGAATTATAGTCTATTAGCATGTCTTCATTGTTGCTGTTGGTGAGATTGAGAGAAATGCTGCGGTTTGGGGGTTAGGGGGCAGTGAGGTAGAGAGGAGATCGAGTGCCCATCTATAATTAATAGCTCCCAATCAGCCTAAGGTTTCTATCTCTGTAGATTTTATGACATTCGCTCTGAAGAGTGTGGGTTTAAAATGTGCAGTTAAAACCTGCATTCACATGGCATAATAAAGCCCCCATTCCCCTTTTCAGTAATTTTAATCGAGAGAAGTTAACGTGTCCTGAAAATGCCATCGTAGTTATTTGTTTCATTTCCTTGAGAAAAACATGAGACATTTTATTTGTACCTCAAAAATTTGTGACCAGATTTCATCAGACCAAACCAGAGTTGTCTCAGGCAAGCACAGAATGACCACGCCCTTACTTTTAGGTTAACACACATGATGCCAACCTCATGGGCCCTGTTAGCCTGATTGGCTATACTTTCACACAACGAAGTGTTTCTTCACCGATAGTGTCGGATAAAATTTCCCCTAGGATTTTTTTTATCTGCCAACATATAAGTTGCGAGTGATCTCCCCTGATTCGAAATTTTCTCCGTCTTCCTCCCTTGATCCATTCATCCCAATCAACGTTCATATTGTGCATGTGTTGAAAACGATGGCCTGATTGAAATTGGAGAGGCTTTTCTTAATAAAAATGGAAGTTTATTGATTAAATGGATACATACGAAGGTTCAGGTCTTATCCATAGATCATATGGGTTTCTTGGTTTAGTCATTCTTATTTGTGAGTGTGCATGAGAAAACCCACAATATGTCGACAGAGCTGATTTTGAGAAAAACGGCTTTGAAGTGAAAATATGGGTCCGACACAAACTTCCAACTTGGCTGTTGTTTAGGGGACCGTGGCATGTTACAGGGTGAACTGTAGATGAGCAGTGAACACTACTCAGTATGATCTCTATAACGGCTTAGTTATTAGACTACAGTCTCCTAACAAGATCCAAAAACTTCCGACTTGGCTGTTGTTTAGGGGACCGTGGCATGTTACAGGGTAAACTGTAGATGAGCAGTGAACACTACTCAGTATGATCTCTATAACGGTCTCCTGACAGCAATCACTCCAATATCAATGGGCCAATTAGCTATTGCCACTTTTAGGATTAAATGCTCTTTTCTCAAAATCTTGTTTTAGAAGTCATTTGACTTCAATTTATCAGAAATGTCGTCTTTTATTATGTGTACAGAACTCAAAATGTCATGTTTGCGACATATTAGGGTTTTCTCATGCACTCTCACATTTAGTAAGTATTTCCCTCACGATTGCTCTGGATTTTCAGTGACGTAATGGTTAGCATTTTTGCCTGTCAGTCAGGGGACCGTGGTTCGATTCTCAGCAGGGCAGTTTATTTTTTCTTTACAGTTTAAGTCTTTTTTTTGGGAATCAATTTTTTTTTTTTAATCCAAGAACAATAACGGAATAAATCCAGTTTGGTTTTTTTTTTTTTTTGTATCCTTTGTCAATGGGGGGACAGTCTTCTCAGCAGGGTAGGTTTTTTCTCTTCTTTTCTTATAAAAGACTTTTTACCAATGACCAATGCGTTTGATAGTGTTGCCAATAGTGTTGCCGGATAAACAAAGCAGTATCAGCGGATAAACCCGGGCAGTATACGCCAACATTATCGGCGGATAAACCTGGGCAGTATCTGCTGATAATGTTGGCGGATAATGACACTTGACAGACTTCAAGGCAAAAGAAACATACCTGACAAAACGACAGAGGCGGAATGAAAACACTCGCCAAAGTGAACCCAAAAGACTGACCTGCAATCACTGCCATCGCACTCTCGGGTCAAACATTGGTAGAATAAGCCACGAGAGAAGCTGTCAGTCAAAGTGAAAGTGAATATTCTAGCTGCTAAGACCGTCTGTAAAGACGCTAAAGGCCATATAATGCGTTTGATAATTTTTTTTTTATCCAACAACATTAGGAATTTAAATCAGTTTGTTTGGGGTTTTTTTTGTCATTAGTCAACACCAATACCTGCGTATAAACTTGAACTTTATCCGCCGATACTGTTGGCAGCCCAAGATCTGCCAATAGTGTTGCCGGATAAACAAAGCAGTATCAGCGGATAAACCCGGGCAGTATACGCCAACATTATCGGCGGATAAACCTGGGCAGTATCTGCTGATAATGTTGGCGGATAATGACACTTGACAGCCTTCACACAAAGGGCTGACCACGTGCGACTGGTCTTGCATCATCGCCCGCATCCGCGGTGGGTGGCCATCCCCCCAGTTACACAATCTCGCATTCTTGCTGAAACCAAGAGGCAAACTTAGCAAAGGCCAGAATCTTTTACCACTCTGTGCACAAAGACTGTTCCCAAAAAAATGATTTCATGATATGTGAGTGTGCATGAGAAAACCCACAATATGTCGAAAGAGCTGATTTTGAGAAAAACGGCTTTGAAGTGAAAATATGGGTCTGTCACTTGTAACTTCCAACTTGGCTGTTGTTTAGGGGACCGTGGCATGTTATAGGGAAAACTGTAGACGAGCAGTGAACACTACTCACTATGATCTCTATAAAGGGTTTGTAATTAGACTATGGTCTCCTAACAAGATCCATAAACTTCCGACTTGGCTGTTGTTTAGGGGACCGTGGCATGTTACAGGGTATACTGAACTATACTGTACGTCTGTAGATGAGCAGTGAACATTACTCAGTATGATCTCTATAACGGCTTAGTTATTAAACTACGGTCTCCTAACAGCAATCACTCCAATATTAATGGGTCATTTAGCTATTGCCACTTTTAGGATTAAATGCCGTTTTCTCAAAATCTTGTTTTAGGATTAGATGTACAAGACTCAATGTCATGTTTGCGACTTATTGTGGGTTTTCTCATGCACACTCATTTTCAATCAAAATTGTAATTTCTCTCCAGCTCGACGGCTCTTCCAAAACCAGCCAAAAACTAGATCTAGATTTAAATTTAGATCTAGCAAACCCGCACACGGAAAAAAATCATGCAAATCACGAAAAAAAACTAGAGTAGAGTCTAGATCTATCTAGATCTAGATCTAGATCTAAATCTATATCTAGCTAGATTCTAGATCTAGATCTAGATCTAGATTTAGACTCTATATTCCCCCATCTAGGAATACTGTCTGTAACAAGCAACTTACTGTCCAGAAAACATATGACATTTCCTTAGTAGTAAGTTATTTTCTAGAAAATTGCATTGCAATCTTTATCCATTTTTAAATTAACAGTTTACCAGCCAGAATCTGTTGAATCCAAAGCCTTCTCAAATGGGTCTTTCGGTTTCAGCAGAGACCATGTTAGTGTAATTTCTTATTTGTAATTGCCTCCCTTGTTTACGTGCCCAAAAAATGATGACGCATTTTTTTTAAAAAATTTTTACCTCCTTCCGTTTTCACCATTTTTTGGCTATTTGAGAAATTATTTTTTATAGCACACATTGTCATAACATTCTGTGCGGTCGCAGCCGGGATTGGCACAAAACGAGGCCGAAAAAAAAATGTCTAACATTTTAACACAAGATTTTGGGGAAGTCCGACGGAATTTCCGGTCAAAAGTAGGTCAGGCCTATCGTAACGAGGTCAGGTCAGGAAGTGAGGCAAACATTGAGTCTTTCGCATCGGGACGCAGTTGTAAATACACCACAATGCGGACAAAAACATGTGCTTGGGGAACGTGTAACAGTGACAGCCGCTATAGTGACAGGCCACATATGGCCGGTGTCACTTTCAGACCGTTTCCCAAGCCAAAAACAAAACTAGATAAGTGCAAAGAGTGGATTAAACTCTGTAACCGGCCACACGAGATAGTGATGATGGGGAGAGAGAGAAGGGACCGCCCGCCCCAAATAATTTTTTTCAGAAAGTGCTTAAACTATGTAAGGGTCAGCACTACTAATTCAGACCCTATGCTGAAATTTAAAAAATTGACAAAAATCCTTCTCCACTGTGCGACCTTTGAACAATACGTGTCCCTGTTTATGTAATTATAATTTTTTTTTTTTATATAGCATAACGGATAAACCAATCATGATCTGGAACAAGCTAAAATAGAACAACCACGGAGTTGCCCTAAAATAGGCAAAATCCACCATAATTATTCATTCACAAGCATCTGACTGCTCACTGTCTCGCACAGTAAAACGACTAAAGATGAAATTGGAAACTAGGTACTCATTGCTATTGTACTATTATTCCTGTACGATTGTCGGCAGTGTTATTATTACTATTTTATTATTTGGCTTACCATCATTGTCACGAGCAGAGTTAGGGTCTTGGGGATGTTACGACTGCACGAGAGGCAGCTAACTCACACTCGGACACAACCACACAAGAAAAGTATTAAATAACTAGAGCGTATATATGTCAGGCCGGTCAGGCCATAGTTTACATAAATATTAATAACAAAACAAAAGACAATAGGGGTATATATCCAAACCAAAAAAAAAAACTCTAATTAATAACTTAACCAACTGATATTCATGTAACTATGGAGGTACTGCAATCAATAGCAAATAGGTATATTATACGAAACTAGATATCAATTTAAAGTGACAGTTGAGTCGCCACTGGCCAGTCGCCAGGCAAACTCTCCATAAATCATATGGGCTTAAATGTTAGGAGAGCCCAGTACGTTCAAAGCCTACAGAAGCACTCTTCGGCTTGTAGGTAATTTAAGCAGTTGCCAAAAGACTATATTTTATGCACAATCACTATTCAATTCATCAACAATGTGCTATATTATTCCAATCATACTATGGCAATAGATCTATGATACAGGACACTCGTGGTCGAGTGCCAGCTGGGGTCGAGTGCCAGTCTTCCTATGAGGCTGTAGTTCTCTCTCTATCTCCGATCTCTATTATGCTTGAATAAATAAGACATATTACCATTGCTCACGCCTACTGGTAGGCGCGAACATCAATATAGCGCAGCGTGGGCTTTCAAAGGTCAGCCCACTCAGACCTTTCTTTCTAGAGCTCAGTCAGTCCGTTAGCAAGGACTTCTTGTCTTCAAAGCACACAGTTCAGGTACTGGTCGACCGGAGATACTTCACGACACGATGCTTCTGCTCGCCTGTATTCACCAAATCTGAACGTTACACGATGTCTTATACTATCTAACTACCCAGCGTGCTAGTCCGCTGGCCCAATTAGTTCAGCTATCTCATAGGTCGAAACCTCCCACCATTTTAATTGTAGTAATACGTCTGCACTATTCTACCAGCCAGTTAACGTGCAAAAACTTGTCTAGTCATACTTAACAATGTCAACTGTCCCCACCTTGTTTCACCCCTACTCCATTACTTATTAATCACGAACATTAAAACCCACAAACGTGAATCCAACCGTTTAACTTTACATTTATTTACTCACCAACTATAATTTGGCGAGGACCGTTCAAGGCCACCAGCCAATTTTTCATGGCCCTGGTAAAAAAACAACTCACTCTCTGCGTGAGTTTTAATAACATCTGAATCATGACAATCATATCATCATCATTTTTTTTCCTAAAGATGATAACAGGAGGTTGTTTTGTTTTTCTTTTTTGTTGTTGTTTTTTTTTGTGTGTTTTTTTTAGTTCAAACATCACCTATGCTTTCTTTACTTTCTTACAGAATTGGAAATACTTCATTTCTTACACATTTATTATAGCTGCTGCTTGTCTGTTTGATTAAACACAGGTGTAATATCCGTGTGTTTGATCTCCTCGGCCTATCAGCCATAAGATCTCCCGTTCACACGGAGCAGTGGTTCTCAACGTGGACGACATCGGGGTCGAAAATGAAATTTATGGCGACAAGGGGGCGAAAACAATGGAAAGAAGCAAAAGGGAGGGGGGGGTGTGAAAATATGAATGGAAGAATATAATCATGATTGTACATGTAGTATCTTTGGCTATGCTAAGTTTGCCCAGCAGTAATATTACTAACCGCGACATTTTTTTTAATGAAAATGTATACACGATTGCAGTGTAAGAAGTTTCTCTATGAATTTTTCTGATTTTTGAGACTAAAGTCTAGGTCAAGTTTCCACACGAAAAGTTTTCGACGTTCATGCCCTCTCCTCTCACCCGCCCCTTGCATTTTTTTTTTTTTTAAATTGTTTTTGGGTGCCTGTGCGTGTTTTATTGATGAAGATGATTTTGCTGTTGTTGTTGTTATTTGTTAAAGGGAGATTTTGTGCAAAATTTGACTCTGTGGGCGGACTGACACGTGATTTCTAAGATTACCCGCTTTTATGGGGTTATTTTATATTTTTACAGCAATTTTTCTATTATATTTTATTTTACTGATTTTTTTTTCCAGTTTAACAGCAACCTGAATGGCAGAAACAGGGATCAGAAATGGACACACAGAATCACAAAACTTAGCTAAAGCCAGGATGCTACACGACAATGCCACCAAGACAAAATTGGATGCTGTAAGCTTTGTTCTAGGAGCCAGCTTGCAGGCAGTCATGGCAGTGGTCATGAATGCACGCGACAAAGGCAGAGATGTTACTCAGTCCACCAACGACTTGTTTGAAGAATGCTACAAAAATGCAGAATTACTGTTAGGCGGTTCTGACAAGGAACCTCAAAGTGGCGAGAAAAGTGATGACGAAATAACGAAGGCACTGCTTGAAAACGAGCAACAAAAACTGAAACAACTACGTTTGTGTGTCCAGTGTGACAAGGAGGAGAGGAATACGACATTACTTCCATGTGGACATTTCATTTTATGTAGCACATGCGCCGATGTAACTGTAGCGTGCCCTTACTGCAAAAAGAAAATACTGGCTATCGCCCAAACATTTGTTCCATAACCATGACATTTTCTGCATCGTGATCAGATTCCACAAAACTTATGTACATGTATTTCTATTCTTTATATTTATGCCCACATACAATCTGTAATTTACCCTGTTCTAGATGGTTGTTTATCATAATACATGTACAATAATCGGTAGGTTAAGCCATGAAAGAAGCTGCGGGAGAAAGGAGTGAATTTCGCTGCTGACCGTCTTTCAAGACGAAAAGAGTCAAGTAGTACTATTCTCCTACGTTTAAGTAATACCAGGATTAATTGTCATTGAAATGAAGACCTATGTTGTACAGGGCAGTTTTCTTTGTTTGTTTGTTTCTGTAAATTACTTAATTTTATCCTTCACCGTCTGCATTATGGCTGTAAATTCACGTAACATGGTACATTAATTTGTGGGTCTGTTATTATTGTCATCCTGATTTCACTTTCGGTGAGTAGGTAGCTCCTAATGATTGTTCTGTCCGTTAACATGATATTTGATTCTGATTAAGACAGTTTTGTTTAATTTTTCTTTTTATCCAGATTCTTTACAGTGTTTTCTCGTTTTCTTTGTTTAACAAGGTCGGGGTCTTGAGGAAGGCCTATCTGTTATAGTATCGTTCGTAATGTGTTGTAATTTCATTTTGAATACTTTTTTTTTTTTTTAATTGAACATTTTGCTTCTCTCATGCTAATGTAGGGCTTTGAAAAATACATGTACAATTATATTTCCATTTTTTTCTTTCCACATTTCAACAGCATGCCCCACAGTAGACGTTCAGGCTTCGCTCGGTCCCTATGACATTTATATGGTATTTTTAATTTGTCTTTGATCTTTGATACATTAATTATGTATTACTTAGTATTGATCATTTATTGCCACCCCTGTAAGTAATCTAAAGAGCACAAATCCATGCCCATGCGAGCCAAGCCACCTCATCATGGTCAAAATAGGAAGCCTGTAGGCAGCTTGTATTGTCATTGCCAGTAAGTGCGATGGGGATTAATAAATGTGAGTGTGAGGCTGAAAATTACGTCAATACTGAAATGTAAAATTTCTGACTGTGCCTGTAAAAAAACCCTGTAAAAGTTATGATGTTATGTATGTTTTAAACATCGACCATGTTTGCTTTCGAAGTTATTATTAAAGTTTAAATTTGCAAAACAACTCATTCAATATTAATAATTAATGGCTGTTTGTTTAATTTGATTTTGATTTTGTTTTGTTACCTTTTCTTTTTTTTTTAAATCTTGTTTCGACGTCGTTATCGCTGTGCTAGTATTATCTGGAAATGTTATTGTCCACAACATCACGCCTATGTATGTTACATAAGGCTAAGTCCCCGTTTTATTATGATATATACTACCACTATTATTATTATTATTATAATTATTATCATCATTATTATTATTATTTTATTTTATTAGTATCTCAAGAACACGAGACTTAGGTCAAAAGTCCCCCGAGAAAAGCAATTCCAAACAAGCAAACAACAATTAGGCAAGTCTAAACATAATAATGTATAAAACGGACAGTGTAACTTGCTCAAGAGCATCTTACAGTGTCTTTGAAACAACCAAGTAAAACAAAAACAATAACAACTACCCAGCCTAATACCTAAACAACAGTCAAATCAGTATGCAGCAAGCCTCATACTACTTTATCATAAGTCTACATACAAGGATAGTCGAATTACCCACAAATCAAATTACCAGCTAATCGCCATTCTTACTTCATAATTAAACTCTACGTTCATTGCATTGTGTCGTCCCAGCTCACATTCGTTTTCTTGCAAATCCGACCACCCCGGGCCCTGTAGCTCGAAAGCTTAGGTTTTTGGACTTATTCAAGCAAAGTGTGATCTACATGAGTTTGTTTATATCTTTGCCATACGTAGATTAAATTTCTGCCGTCCATGGAATAAGCTCCCAATGTCTATTCAGAAAAGAAAAAAAAAAAAAAAAGATGAATAAGCTGTCTTTATTGAAATGAATTGTGAATAGAGTGTGATCCATTTTCTACTTTTGTTAAATGTAGATAATGTAACTGAACGGAAGAGTGACAAAGAGAGAGAGAGAGAGAGAGAGAGAGAGAGATAGATAGAGAGAGAGAGAGAGAGAGAGAGAGAAGGAGAGAGAGAGAGAGAGGGGGGGAGAGAGAGAGAGAGAGAGAGAGAGAGAGAGAGAGAGAGAAGGAGAGAGAGAGAAGGAGAGAGAGAGAGAGAGGGGAGAGAGACAGAGAGAGAGAGAGAGAGAAGGAGAGAGACAGAGAGAGAGAGGGGAGAGAGAGAGAGAGAGAGAAGGGGGGGGGGTAAATCCAACGGCCAGCGCTTTCATTGAAATGTATTCAAGTTTAGGTTTTAGAGCAACAGTGCTGATCAACAATATCCTCATATTAAGGAATTTACCGCATACATTTTTATTACGGGACGTTTAAACCAGAAAGATTTTATTATTATCATTAAACTTATACAGTATTATTATGATTTTATTGTTATTATTGTTGCTATTATTAACACTATTATTATCATTATTATTATTATTATTAAGGTCACAGTGATGTAGTTATACTCTGTCAGGATGCCCAGATCAATCCGGCATAGATTTGTACAGGATTTCCGTAGGATTGATAGGGCTACCACAGTGATGGATTCCCTACATCAAACTGACGTCGATGCGATGTTATAACCAGCGTATCCACGTAGCCATGATGTGAGTCCGATGAGCAAACTTGACCTAACTCTTACACTCCAGGTTCCCTTAGGCTTGCTGGCTAGCTTTGATAAAATGTGATGAAAAACTCAAAGCTCATTTGGCAAAGCTCACGAAATTGTCAAATATAAGATCGAAAAGCAAAGACACTGCCGTCAGTTTGAGTTTGAGTTTGGGTGCGTCAGCAGGATAACGGCCACTTTGCGCCCTTCACGGTCTATTTTGGGTACACTTTCTTTATTTATATTTCGTATTCAGAGCTGTCAAGTTTAACATAGAATTAAATACATTCATATTATTTTAACACATTGGTCAAATTCTACAAAAGTTGTTGTGTATAGATCTGGAAAAAGTTTTGTAAACGGGTATAAAAGTTATTAAATCAAGTTGTAGATCTTAGCCTCTATCAGAAAGGACAGGATTTACGTCAGAAAATAATTCTTTCATGGATCCGCAGGCATAGTGTCTTCTTCGGATATGCATGAAGTCTACACATTCAGTTAAAATATGTTTCATTGATAGATGGCAATTACATACCACACATTTGGGGCTCAAAGAAACACATTGTTTACATTTTGTTGATACACATAATTATTGCTGCTTATAGAATCTAGAATGATGTGTTGGTGTACACTGTCATTTTTACATCCCTCCTTATCTTTATATTAGTCCAAGACGATGATGATGATTCTGATATTGATATTTCTCTTTATATTTATGTGTAAATACGTTTATTAGTGTTCTCTTTGTTATTATTGTATATTACTGGTCAGCATTCTGTAACGTTTTAAGTGGATCTGGACAGGTGGCGTTCACATGTGAAAAAATTTAATTTGTATTTAGTTTTATGTGAAATATTTAATTTCTCCTGGATTATAAATCATGGATGATGGAGCTGCACCATGAAAACAAATTGAAAATGAACGAAGAGAAGACTGAAATTTGAGTATGCCATGGTAAGAATACACCTGACATAAACATCAATCAAATGACTATCGAGCAAAAAAACGATTGAAACATCAGTGAAAGCAAAGAATCTTGGTGTTATTTTCGACTGCAACTTGTCAATGGTAGATCACATCAATAACCTGTCAAAATCACTATATTTAGAATTACGTAGGTTAAGTAAACTATCATTAATACTCCCTAAAGAGTCAATGCAAGTTTTGGTTTCATCCTTCGTTTTTTTCTCGTCTCGACTATTGCAACTCTCTTCTTAAAAACCTTCCAGCAGAACAAATTAGCAAACTTCAGAGAATTCAAAACAATGCTGCTCGATTAATACTTAAACAACGTAGAAGAGAACATGTTACACCTTTGCTTATTAGCCTTCATTGGCTCCTTGCAAAGGCAAGGATAGATTTTAAAATTGCAGTGTTATGCCACAAATGTCTTATAAACTATTCATCCATATAAACCATCTAGAGCATTAATATATTCTGATAAAAAATTACTAGAATCTAAATTTGCTAAAACAAAAAAATTTGGAGAGAGAGCGTTTTCTGTGTGCGCACCAGCTGTATGGAACTCCTTACCACCAAATATTCGAAATATAGAAAGCGAGGCACTTTTTAGATCTGAAATGAAAACCTATCTCTTCAGAAAACACTTTGATGTGTAGTCTGATATGTATTGGTGTTTTGTGTGTGTGTGAAGGAGAGAGAGAGAGGAGAGGGAGAGATAGTGTTTGTGTGTGTGTGTGCCTTTGTGTGTGTTGTCAGTTGTTAGGAATGAGATTTGTTCTGTTTCTGCATGTGTTGTAAAGCGCATAGAGCATCTTTGGATATGCGCTATATAAATGAACTTTATTATTATTATTATTATTATCTGTCAGTTGAGTTATTAATATGTTGTCTTTTTTCTGTGTGTGTGTGTGTGTGTGTTTTTCCAGCTTTTTGTTTATACATCATTGTAACTTTGTAGGTAATTTTTCTGACATATCAAGCACATTTCTGATTTTCAAAAATTAAAATAGAGTTCAGATGACTATATTTGTGAGTTTTATAATTATTTCATACCTTGCCGCGAAATAAAATGTCAGTGATGCCAAACAAAAAAATACAATGCATGTTTTACTCATGGAGAACCAATTATAAAAATAATAATAAATAATAATGATAATAATACCAACGGACACAAGTAAAATTAATGTTAACGTTAATGAGAATCTTATCAGTTTGAATGGATTTTCTATCCTTTTGTTTATCAATCCTTTTTAATGCATGTTTATTTCCTCTAAAATGTATTATAATTTACAGGAGTCAAGAATGTATGTATTAATATGATAGCTGATGTCAGTGATTAAGAATAATTCAAACTAAGGTTGAAATAAACTGTGGTCTTGACATTTAAACAAAAAAAGAAGAGGGGGTATAATCTGGACTCGTGGGGGTATAGTCTGACCTAGCCCGGAGTATACCCCGGGGTATATACTGGCCTAGCCCAGAATATTCCTTCTGGATCCTTTAATTCGTCTAGAATCGAGGGGACACTGCTCTAGTGAGCGTTGCACCAGCTGCCTCCACTTCTGGCGGTTATGGGCACGGGCCTGGGTTGTGGCAAAGTTTTCCCCCTGTCCATTCAGTAAAAAACTAATATTGTCCGTCCATTTCTCTCTTTGTCTGCCCCGTCTCCTCCTTCCCTGAACTGTACCTTAAAGAACGGTCTTTGAGAGTCCATTGGCTCTTGTCACATACCATTTCAACGTTCTTCTTTTTATTGTGTTCAGAAAGATCTTCATGATTCATAGTGACGCACATGTTGGGTGATCCAGAATAATTATACCCCGGGTTATAAAATAGGCTAGGCCACTTTAATCCTGGGTATAGTCTGCCGGGGTATACTCTGCCCTGCTACACCGGAACAAAATAGTATTCTGATCAGATTGCCAACATTGAAACAATGTCATTCGTGTGTGTAACTCGTCGTTTAATCCTAGGTGGGATTCTACATAGGATTGATGTCAGGTAAGAAGAATGACATCATTCCTATGTAGTATTTAAGTTGGAAAAAAGTAGTATTTTGCTGAGATTGTCCACATGGAAACGATGTCGTCCCTACTTGCAAACTTGATATCAATCCTATGTAGGATTCCAAAGTTGGATTGATGTAGGAAAATTGACATCATTTCTATGTAGGATTTAAATCAGAACAGAGTAGAATTCTGATAAGATTGCCAACACTGAACTGATGTCATTCATACGTGCAAACTCGATGTTAACCCTACGTAGGATTCTACACAGGATTGATATAAGAAAAATCATTCCTGACTTCCAGTTCCGGCTCTCTCGGAGAAAGCCACGATGATCTATTTTCTAGATATTTTTGATATTTTTCTTTATTGTTCTCTCTAAATAGGAGGTGGTTTGTGTTAATTCGGTAATATGCAAGTCAGTTCTTGTTTCACTCCGCAATTTACGACGTTTTTGGGTGGATTCTCCTGACGAGAGATGATTTTATTTATTAATTCATCTATCTAGGCCTACATGTATTGTTATTCAACATAAAATTCACGGAGTTATACACACAATGGTTACAGACCAAATCGCATTTCAGACTGAGCCCGAAAATAAACAAAAAAAGACATCATTCCTATCTAGGATTTAAATCAGAACAAAATAGTATTCTGATCGGATGGCCAACATGCAAACTAAATGTCAATCCTACGTAGGATTTAAGTGGGAACAAAATAGTATTCTGGTCGACTTACCAACATCAGAATGATATCCTTGCTAAGTGCAAACTTGATGTCAGTCCCATGCAGGATTACCATCTTGGATGGATGTAGGAAGACTGACATCATTCCTATGAAGGATTAAATCAGAACAAAATAGTAATCTGATCGGACTGCCAACATGGGAACGATGTTACTGGTATTTGCAAACTAGATGTCACCCCATGTAGGATTCCTATGTTAGATTGATGTAAGAAAACTGTCATTATTCCTATGTAGGATTTAAGTCAGAACAGAGTAGCATTCTGATTGGATTGCCGACACTGAACTGATGTCATTCCTACTTGCAAACTCAATGTTAATCCTACGTAGGATTCTATATAGGATTGATAGAAGAAAAATGACATTATTATTATGTAGGAATTAATTTGGAACAAAGTAGTATTCTAAGGGGATTGCCAATAACAGAACTTATTAATGTCATTCCAACATGCAAACTAGATGTCACTCTTATGAAGGATTCCTTCATCGGATTGATGTAGAAAAAATAGCATCATCCCTACGTAGGAATTTTGTTCTAATCAGATGACAACATGGGAAAGATGTCATTCTTATGTGATAATTTGATGTCATGTTATGTAGGATCCTAGGTCGTATTGATGTAGGAAAACTGACATCATTTCTATGTAGGATTTAAGTCGGAACAAAATAGTATTGTTTGGATTGGCAACATCGGGACAATGTATTTCATACGTGCAAACTTGATATTAATCCTATGCAGGATTCCTATGTTGGACTGATGAAGGAGAACCGACATCCTTTCTTTGTTGAATTCTTGTGTCGGATTGGTATCCTTGGTGTTGTGTGCAGCCTGTATTCAATATCTGTGCTCTTGTTCTATCTCACTGTCTATCCTGAAAATCACCAATGACACACTTGGATTTGTCTGTGCCGGTTTTAATGTGCAGTTATTCGTATATCGTGACTTTAGTTCTTGTCTGCTTCATCTCCATTTTCTGAAAAACAGATCTTTTAGTGTGTAGAAGACGTACCACAAATGCACACGTTGACACTAATGTGTTGTGGCACTTATCAAGCTGTTTCACGGTTCCGATTTAGTCTCACTCCTTATCGTACTAAAGCCGCAAAAGTTCAACGTTGAATTTCTCAAATGCCCCCTCCCTCCTTCCCCCCCCCCCCAAAAAAAGTTGAAACAAACAAGAACGGAGGTCGCGATATCAGCTCGTGTTGCATTGTCCTAATTTTGTCAGGTTCTGGAGAGAAGTTTTAATGTACTAATAATTTCCAGACTGATTGATATCAAATATCATAACAGCTGTGTTGTACCCAAGACACAGAATACCAAGACGAACCATTCCTTCTCCCACTATATGCCCACAAATTGCGCGCATATAAATATGATAAGTACTACTCCTTTTTCTATCAATTATGAAGGGGTGTGGTGCGATTTGCTACATTGTTGACATCGATATACAAGCGCCAGCAGACGGAATAATGACGAATTGATTCGTCTAGCTCGATATCCTGTGTCTCGGGTTGTACTTAAATGTTGTCTATCAGGTTTAATAGTTGGCTGCGTTCTTTCCCTTCAAAGAAATCTAAAACTGTGGTATTAAGTGTAAACTGAATTAAAAATGTTTGAGTTTCACTCTCACTTCCAAACAAAGTTCCATATCTCTCACATGACAATAAAAACAATAAAAGACGAAAATGTTTTCCATACCATTGTACCAATGCTTTTAATTCAACTAAACATAATTGGCAAATGCTAGGAAAATAAGTTTACAAAGCCTCTGTTAGTGTCCTCGGTCAGATGGAAAGCAGTAAATGTTTAATGTTTCATGTGTCTGTATAGTGAACAATTTCCATTCACAGAGATTTTCAGTTCATGCTAATGGCTGATAGTTGTAAACAGACACTGGCCCTTTTTTTTAAATACAAACACTTGCATCTGTCTCATGAGCTCTGTCACAACAGGCTACATTGAATTGACTTTACTTATTTAACTGAATGCATATACATAATAATATTCTTAAATCGTACCATTTATGTACAATTAAGTTATGAAAGTGGAGCTGGAACTCTACGCAAAACTGATGTAGTTTAAGTGAAAGATTTCACTTTTAAGTAGAGTTTTCATGGCATCAACAACAGATCATTAATTTTGTGACCGTTCTCTAAAACTCTAGTAATCGGTTTTGGCTTCTTTTCAAGAGCAGCAAAAAATTGTTGGATTTCAGCACAACTGATCTAGTAACGATGAATTTGAAAGTTTGCTGTTGGGTTATCTCTCGGCTTAGGACTCTATAATCACAATCATTCAATGCGGCTTAAAATGTAGTTTATTTTTCGAATTCTCGAGTTACTAGTCTTAGGGAATGATGACAATTTGATTTGCTCCAAAAGATTTTACTCTAAAACTGAGAACATATAAAAGGCATGCTGAATGGATTAATACTAATAGCTGGGTAAGGCAAGAATTTTCATTAAGGTTCTTATATTTAATAACATACTGATTTCAATGAAGTCAACTTCATTACAGGATACAAATTTGCATGTGGAGTTTTCAGCTTTGTTGCTTTATTCTTTACTATTTAGTTTATGATTTACTGAAACAAAAACAAAAAAGTAACTGATTTCGTAATGAATTGTTTCATAGCTATACCCTCCCTCTCTCCGAAAAAAAAAATTACGCAGCATGCAAAGCCCAAACGTAAAGAACAAGGATGTTTTGCATGACACGTCACAATGACCATTAAATTTACTTGGACTTGAGGGATTAACTAAATATATTGCTGAGTCTGAGTTGTATACTTTATTGTGTAATACTTACCTGTTTGGAACAACCCGTCAGCACAACTTATCTCAAACTGATCACTGAGTGGCATTCAACGGCACAAAGTCTGGGCGGTTTAGTATAATATTGTGCGTACAGGGGCAGGCGCCTTGACTTACTGTGTGGCCCATGCCTGAACTGAGTCTTGAGTCCATGGTGTATTATAGTATACTTACCTGTATAGCTCACACTGCTAGCACAACTTCTCTCAGGCTAAGGTCACCGAATGGCATTCAGTGGCACAAAGTCTGGATGGTTTTATATTGTGCTTTAACTGCAGGTGGCCTTGACCCACTGTGGCACATGCCTGGGGTCCAGGGGTCCGAATAACAATTATGTATGCAACTCAGATAATAAAACAATTTGAATAATGATAAATTAACGGGGGGGGGGGGGGCTTTTATATGAAATAAGTATCCTTTTATCTCACTGTAATCTTTAGATTTCATCATTTCAGGGACCCAAATGTTTGGTGAAAATCTCAAACATCAAACGCGTCAAATGTATAATTCTGTTTTATAAAACCTGCGCAGTGCGAAGGGCCCCATAATGTCGGTGTGTATACGCAAGAGTTTATATGACCTTGTGGTAAAAGTAAAAGACCGGACAATGTTAGTGGAAAGTATTTTCAAAGTTGTTGAAATGATATAAATTTTTGTATGTGACCAACAGATGTGCTCATGAACATGTATACCGGTACTTATAATTCTTTCTATTTAACTTTAAAAATGCTATGAATGAAATAGAAATAGTGTCCACTTCAGAAGAGATCCGGTTAATGTCGTCAAGACATGTAGCCTATGTGTGTGTGTGTGTGTGTGTGTGTGTATGTGTGTGTGTGTGTGTGTGTGTGTGTGTGCAAGGGAGTGAGAAAGTATGCGGATGCGGTTGCTTCATTTCTTTAGAGTGAATGCTAAATGGCTCATATGGTAGGTATAGTAGCTGTACGTCCTATCTGTATCTGTATAGCCTACTAGGCTACATGTAGCCTACATGCGGACATGCTTTTTGTGAAAATAAAGATTACTAATTTTAGAGCTTGCGTTGTTGCCAAATTTATTACCCAAAAACGTGAGGCTTAATTCAAAGATTGTTTTATTATTATTAGGCTATCATTAACTTTAAAGGCTACCCGGTGTCGTGAGAACGACATGAAGGGTCACCGGGGCTCCCCGAAAATCTCGGGAATCCCTTTTCGAAATTTGCCTCCTCCCCTGCTTTTTTTCACTTCAGCCATATTCCATCAACCTCTCAACAAACACATACGTAAATTATGATTGGCTGAGAATTGCAGTATCGTAGTCTAAGTTTGCAACTCGGGGAGTGCATAAACATCTTATGAAATATTATTACTATGGATATTAAGGAAACACGAAGAGACGACGATGGTGTTAAATTTGTTTTTAATTTAACCAAGAGAAGCAACTCTACGCTTCTAGCAGCGGCAAGAAATGGGGACGGGTTAGGAGAACACAAGATTTTGGGGAAGTCCGACGGAATTTCCGGTCAAAAGTAGGTCAGGCCTATCGTAACGAGGTCAGGTCAGGAAGTGAGGCAAACATTGAGTCTTTCGCATCGGGACGCAGTTGTAAATACACCACAATGCGGACAAAAACATGTGCTTGGGGAACGTGTAACAGTGACAGCCGCTATAGTGACAGGCCACATATGGCCGGTGTCACTTTCAGACCGTTTCCCAAGCCAAAAACAAAACTAGATAAGTGCAAAGAGTGGATTAAACTCTGTAACCGGCCACACGAGGACCTGAATGTGGACAAGATCAAGAGTTACACCTATGTCTGTTCAAAGGTGAGAGATTATTGTACTTTTTAAAATTTCATATTTTGCACAAATATTTCATAATTATTATTAAATTTCGACTGGTCTGCATCTCCATTGTTCACAGTCATTTCTTATCTGTTGTTTACCCATCGACAATTTTCTTTGTTCTAACTGCATGAAACAATGAAAGCCGGCCTCCATGTTATTCTTCTAGCACTTACTACATTTGGCTATGATTATGATCAACTACCCAAAGGATCTCTTGGCCACCTTCAAAGTTTACTGATTTTCTCCGTCCTTTTCAGTCTGTCTTTGATGCAGAAGAATAATGACGAAATGTGAATTTTGATTTTGTCCCTTCCTTTTTTTTCAATTTTATATATTGTAGGCCTAGATCTATGATGTTTCATAGTACAATATGACTTTTAGAGTTAGTCGTGTAATTTCACATTTCACTGTGTCTTTAAACAAAGTTTGAGATTATTTTCAATTTTTACTTCCAGCATTTCAAAGATGACACTTCAGAGTATCCTGAACCTGCAGGCTGTGCTACCCCAGTCAGGAAAAGAAAGGCCCCAGCAGAACGGGATGGACCAACAAAGCAGAGGAGAAGTAAATATAATTGCAAATTTAATATTCAGATTGATATATCATTAACCCTTTCATGTTTCAAACAAATTATCCGAGGAAGGGGGAGAGATGGTTGATTTTTCCTTACACCTGGTACCCTTTTTTTAAACCTTATCTTGTCACAACCATGTTCACTCTCATACACAGACATACATCATAATATATACAGTACATCTCCATACTCACTAGCAACAAAACTGCAATAAGTCACAAATACAAGATAATGAATTTATTTATCAAATACAAAGCAGGTTAATTATATTATAGTAAAGATCAATAATGTGTACATGTGATTTTTATTCCATCATAACTCAAAAGAGCTGCTAATAAATAACATCTCCACACAAAATACTCTGACATAAACAAGGCTACAAGGTATTAAATTTACTACAAATCAATATGTTATATAAGTGTTTGCTCTTTGTTTCATTACAGAAAAAGCTACACCAGAAAGCAGCCCTGTCCCACAAGGATACAGTTCTGAGTACAGCACACTTAGGGACATATTGACATCACCCAAACTCTGTACAACAAAAGCAGTACCTGTATCAGCAACTGCAAAGCCACCGTTATCAACAGTGATAGACAACCCGGCGATTACAAATTCAAATGTAATGTCATTGGCATCAACACCATCATCTTCATCATGTACAATGATAGCCAACCCATCAACTGTAAATTCAAATACTGTCATGTCATTGTCATCAAGTCAGGAAATGCCACTTAAAGGTTTCAGTAGTGCTGTCATTAGCGATGAATCTGAAAACATTCCAAATTTCACTGCAATGATGAGAAGTCCATTACCAAAAGAAAAGTATAAATGTCATTTTGAAGAATCAGACCCACCCCAAAGCCCTGCACATAAAGGCATCCCATTATTTTCAAAACTCTTAACACCACCAAAATCAAATAATATTTCTTGTAACACAAATCAGGAAAAATCTAGTCAGCATGACCAAATTTTATCATGTGTTCCTGACCTGGACTCACTTTTTCAATCCCCCAGAAAGTACTCAGCATCTGAAGATTTCCATATCTTTTGCACAAAATGTAAATCACATATTGAACTATCAGAAAAAGATGTGAAAAGACTGTTCAGGAATAGATTTATCAACAAAGTTCTAGCAAATGATCCAACTTGCTTCTATTTCACTGGCATCCCTTGCACAGAATTGTTCAATGTGATTTTTGATTGGTTTGCACCCTATCTTGGTAATTTAACACAAAAGCGTAGAAAGAAGAAAATACTGGAACACAGAACAGAGTTTATGATGACACTAGTGAAGATAAGAAGGGGCTTTGATAATCAGTTTTTAGCATTCTTGTTTGGGATCTCACCAGCAAATGTGGGTCTTATTTTTAACCAATGGGTTGACTTTCTGGATAAATGCTTTGCTTCAACAATGCGATGGCCTTCAAAAGAAATTTGCAGAGAGAACCTCCCCGATGCCTTTAAAGAATTTCCAAACACAAGAGCAATTATTGATTGCACAGAATATACAATTGATAGACCATATATGCCTTCTGCCCAGAAGGTAACATATTCTAATTATAAACACCGAAACACTCTCAAGCAGCTAATTGCAATCATGCCATCTGGGGCTATTACATTTGCCTCAAAATTGTATGGCGGAAGCATTTCAGATGCAGCTATTGTGGAGATGTCAGGCTTTCTTGATTTGATTGAAAACAATGATGATATCATGGCTGACAGAGGTTTTAACATTCGCCACCTGTTGCTGAAGAGAAAAGCTACTTTAAACATGCCAGCCTTTTCCAGAGGCAAAACACTCAGCTTGAAAGCCATTACGAGATCACGCAAAATTGCATCAGTGAGAATTCATGTTGAAAGGGCCATTAGACGGATGAAAACGTTTCGTATTCTCAGTGGCTTAATTTCCTTAAAAACACGATTTTATTTGAATCAGATTACAAGAATTGTCATATTTCTCTGTAATCTGCAAAAGCGGCTTGTAGATTAAGTTACTTTTCAAAATGTAAATCACAAAAACAGTTGGGCAATACAATCAATCAGTATTTTATCAAAAAAAGTACACTTACTGACCAATGGTTAAGGCTTTACATAGTGTTGAATAAAAAAAAGTGTGGTAGAAATCAACTAATTGCTGCTGACATGCTGTCCAGAAAGTTTCATTGAATGGAATCATGACTGGGTAAATTCCTTTGTCTGTGTAGATAACAAGGTATGCTGTTTTAATGTTTGTTACCCACATCTGTCCCTGAATCTGAAAGTTGTATGGATGTTTATCTTTCAAAGTAACAATGCCAGCATCATTGATTTCAACAATTCCTGCCATCTTGGCAGCTATTAATGGGGAGAAATTTCGGTATTTATATAAACATTTGACCTCTATTACAAAGTGACCACACTGACAGTTCATTACCCCATCAGGGGAACAAGCAAGAAAAGGAATGTCTGGGGACAAAAAAATTCCTGTCGTCTGAACATCACATTTTTTACAGGTCTTGTCATTCAGTCTGTGTCCATCAACAAAAAGTTTCCTTGCCCTGCTTTCGTTATTGCGCCCATATCTTACAGCTGCTGGCAGTTGGTTTTCTTTCAAAGAAGATCCCTGAATTAAATTCACAGCAGTGTTAGCTCCATCAGTGCTCTGACACACTTTCTTAAAATTTGATGCCGTTATCAGAGTTTTTCTTACACGATGCCAGTTATCACTGCTTGTCTGACCTCTGGTTTCTTTTTCTATGGCATCCAGTTCTTGTCTACAGTAAGTCAATACATCTGACACAAATGTAAAGCTGCATTGACAGCCTCCTTTACAGGTGCATTTTTTAGTGAGAAAGTCCCTCAATTTCTCATCTGGGTATGGCACTGTCAGAGGCGTTTGTGTCTTCTTTAGTCGCTTGTATACTTTATCTAGAGTTACAGCCTCTGGGTGCACTCTTTTCACACTTGCAAACAATTCATCTGGATCTGGCCAGGGGGCAGCACATGCCTGGGCGACTCGACATCTGTAGAGAATGAATCATAATGAAATATTCTGTAAGTAATATAATAAATTGATGCCTCTCGTGTTTCAATGATGAAGGATATTACCATAATTAATTTTCCATCTGTCACTGGAAAAGTATTGTTGAGCTACTGCCATAATATTGCAACACTGATGTTATGTTTGTGCACATCAGAGTAATTATGTTCATTTTTTAAAATGTGTTTTAGGGTAGAGCTGGTGAAAACTAAAACAAAATGCACTTGATGACAAGAAGCGTAATCATGTATAAATATGTGTAATCATAGATAAGAGAGGCTCGTGAGTGATGGTATCATTGGTGTCATCATCATGTTCAAGCCACAAGGACATTTAGATTCACCATCACCATTTTAGTTTTCACCATTTTAGATCTATACATGTCAGCTGTTTTGTTATCCTGCATTCTTGCTTCTAAACAATTTTTGTCTTAACATCAAATCAACCATTACAAAAGGTTGGAGAAAAGCATTGGAGACACATGCAACAGTAAACTATTTCATGTTAATTCCTTGTACCGGTACCATGTTCCTAGAACCATTTCCTTGTCACATGCTGATAACTTTATAGAGACAATATTATTACAATAAAATTTGTTTTCATCCACAAATCTTCTCTTGTTTCTATATACCATGTATGTGTTGGTAAAAATGGGGATCTCCGTAGTGTAAGGACAGCTACAGGAGAAAAAAAAAACACTTACTGTGTTCTGCTACGTGGCTCAAGAGACAAATTCAATTCTGTGACCTCCACAGCTTGGGTTGAAGAAGCAGTTCTTCTACAATACCATGTGCATGGTTTTGATGTGCAGCTGGATCCTCTGTCATCAACAAATGACATATATTCAAATAAGGCTGCTGCAACATGCCGGCAGTAACCATCAATCCTGTGAAAAAATTATAAATAAGAATGGTGTTTATTGGTTACTTCAGATGCAAAAAGGATTTTAAAAAATTCAGTTTTTCTGTCTTTCACAAAAAGAAGGATTACCTACAAACTCCATTCATGAATAATGACAAGAACATTCATTTCTTCGAGAAATTGCCTTCCAAATGTACTGTTATAATTTTGATCACAATTAGAAATTATATCTTTTTTTTTCTAATTACAATCTGTGCAATAGACACTTTTTCATGATACCCAGGCACTGTTACTACCCTTTTGTGACCTGCAAGATGTACAGCATACGTCATATTTTGCTCTTTGTTAATCGTGACAAAATGCCGTTGGGAATTAAATCGAACGTTACAGACAGTGGCTGGCCAGGACCATTAAGACGTACGAAGGACATCATACTTTTCTCGCATAACGAATCAAAGCAAATAATTAAGAGTCGAACTGACTTCAGAATCAAATTCAGCAATATTGGGAAAAATGAATCACCAAGAGACCTTCCGTCACGCAAGGGTTTTAAAATCAATTTCAAGGTGTAGACTATACACTGCAACAGCTACCAGTATGAGATGCGTGAGAATCCTTCCTATAATTCTCCTGTCTCTCTTAATAAGTTAATATAATTAATATATATAATATATTCAGAACTTACCCTCCACGACAACAGCAGTAAGCACTGACGATGGGGTTGTTGTCCTCTTGGGCTGTCAACACTATCCACCCCAGGTAATACGGAAGACCACTGCTGGGATCCTTTGCATTAGTGCGTGGTTTGACTTGAAACTGAAGGTGGTGGTGTTCCTGGCTTTCTGCGAACCTTCCAGTCTTCAAGTCTAGGACGTACCCATCCTTAAACATTGAGTAGCCCTCCAGTTTCGTGAAGTCTCGAAGACTGCCGTGTGAATAATGTCTCGACTGAGCCAGATACGACAGGATATCAAACGATGTTACAACTGGTATCTGGCTCAAATCGTGAGATATGTCCAGCTGTGTTGGAACTGGAAGATATATGATCTGGCTGTTGACCGTAACTTTCAGTTTAGCCTTTACAGTGTCTGTCTTCGATTCCAAAATCCCATCTGGGTCCACCTCGATGCCCAGACTCTCTGCACTTCGACACAAGTCAATCAGTTCTTGTTTCTTGAATCCACTGATCACAACACCTCTTTCTCGCAAATAATCTTGAAGCTGTGAACACGACTTAATTTTGAAATCCATAGCGACGATGGAAAGCGACTTAGAAAAGATAAACGAACTAGAGACTAGAGTAGTACACCACCGTGCAAAGTAGAACAAAGTAGCACGGGCTAAGCAATGTTTACTCGTTTTTGCCTCACTTCCGGATTTGACTGATGGTCAGGCAATGTCAAGGTCATGGGTCAGTGGAATTTCCCAGGATCTTGGGGAAGCCTAAAGTCAAGAAAGAAAACAACTGTCGTGATGTTGCTATGTTTATGTGCTTTGTGTTACTTTAATCGCTCGTCATGTACTGTTTGTTTTATCTGTTTGTCTAACTATCTGCTATCTGCTTGTGTTGAACAATAACGCACCACTAATGAATACCACTGTGCGGAGATGACGTCACAGACGTTGCAATAAACGATTTCGTCCTTCCTAGCGCCATTGCTCGGTAGAAGGATTATAACTGGATCATGCTTCTGATCCTACTACAGTTGAATGTTGAATAAAGCCAAGATAATTGGCTAAAACAGACTTCAGACTCTCCGCTTTCAATTTATTCATATCAATGTATTCAACATTTCAACATGGAGCGTTTTCTCCGACCTGAGAGGTTCAACGCGGACCCAAACACACCAGACGCATCCAAACGCTGGAATCACTGGCTGCGAACTTTCAACAATTTCCTGTCATCTCTACGACAACAATCTTCCACTCCTACTCTTGATGAACTTGACTTGCTGATAAACTTCGTTGACCCCTTTGTATATGAATACATCATCGATTGTCCCACCTTTGCCTCTGCCGTGGAAGTCCTGAAAAACATTTATGTTAAACCTGGAAATGAAATATTCGCTCGGCACATCTTAACAACTACCAAACAAGAACCAGGGCAGACACTTGACCAATTCTTACAGAGACTGAAGATTCTTGCAAAAGAGTGTGAGTTCAAAGCTGTTTCAGCCGACAAAAACAGGGATGATTTCATCCGAGACGCTTTCATCTGTGGCCTCTCTTCAAGTCAAATCAGACAAAGACTCCTTGAGAATAAGACATTAGACTTGTCTACTGCTTTTGATCAAGCTAGATCGCTAGAAATGGCCGAAAAACAATCCCAGACATACAACAATGTACCAGCTTCATCATCAGTGCCCTGCGGCAGTACCACCACTCCAGCCATCGACGAGAGTGATACACTATCAGCTGCAATCAGTTCCAAATGCTTCTTCTGTGGTTTTCAACGGCATCCCCGATCAAAATGCCCTGCTCGAGAGGCAACTTGCAAAGGATGTGGGAAGAAAGGACATTATCAAAAGGTGTGTCTATCAAAAGGAAAACGGAATGACTTCGCCTCTGCTGCTAATCCCATCCTTAATTCGGCCTTCACTGCTGCGGCCCCCTTAAGTCTTCAGAAAGCCATTATAAAAGTCAAGATCTTTGACACTCCTTTGAGGGCACTGGTGGACACAGGAAGCTCTGAAAGTTTTATCTCAGCAGACAAAGCTCAATTTATGAAGTTCAAGACCTTCAAGTCTAGAAAAGAGATCTCCATGGCTTCCACGAATCTCTCAAGTACAACCAAAGGCCATTGTTTTGCTACTCTGGAATATAATGGCGAAACTTATCAAGGAATAAAGCTCTCTGTTCTACCAGGATTGTGCGCTGACCTAATACTGGGTCACGACTTTCTAGATCAACACAAAGGACTTGAAATGACTTTCAAAGGCCCCAAGCCTACATTCTCTGTCTGTGGCATAACTGCTGCAAAGGTGGAACCTGCCTCTCTGTTCAAGAACTTGCTTCCCGATTGCAGACCTATAGCTACAAAGTCAAGACGGTTCTCTACACCAGATAGACAATTCATAGACTCTGAAGTCCAAAAACTGCTTGCCGAAGATGTGATTGAACCTTCTGATTCTCCGTGGAGAGCGCAAGTGCTGGTAACAACAAATGACCGGCACAAGAAAAGAATGGTAGTGGATTATAGTCAGACTATCAATCGTTTCACCCAGCTTGATGCATATCCTCTTCCTCGAATAGATGAGATGATTGAGGAGATCTCGAAATATGAGGTGTACAGTACAGTAGACCTTCGCAGTGCCTACCACCAAATTCCCATAAAGGAGGAAGAGAAATTCTACACTGCCTTTGAGGCCAGTGGAAACCTCTACCAGTTCAAACGTATTCCATTCGGCGTCACTAATGGAGTCGCTTGCTTTCAACGCATCATTGACGGCCTCGTCAGAAATGAGAAAATTAAAGACACTTTCGCATATTTAGACAATGTCACTATTTGCGGTAGAAATCAGAAGGAGCATGATGAAAACTTCTCTCACTTTATGAAGTGTGCCGCTGAGTACTGCATAACTTTCAATGAGGACAAGAGCATCCTTTCCGCCAGAGAAATCAAGCTGCTTGGGTTCCTGGTTTCCAAGGGCAGCATCAAACCTGACCCTGACAGACTACAACCGCTGCGAGATCTGGCTGATCCTCATGACGCAAAATCACAACGACGGGTTGTAGGCATGTTTGCCTACTACTCTTCTTGGATCCCAAACTTTTCTGACAAAATACACCCTCTTGTCAACAACCACACTTTTCCATTACCAAAGAAAGTGAAATGTGCTTTTGAACTGTTGAAGAGAGAGATAGAGAATGCTGCTGTTACAACCATTGACCAGGATATCCCTCTTGTGGTCGAAACGGATGCTTCTGACATAGCGATAGCAGCTACCCTGAATCAGAATGGGAGACCTGTTGCTTTCTTTTCAAGAACACTAAATCATAGTGAAAGGAAACATTCATCTGTCGAGAAAGAGGCATATGCCATTGTGGAGGCTCTCCGGAAGTGGAAACATTATTTGCTTGGAAAACATTTCCAACTTGTGACTGACCAGAAAAGCGTCGCTTTTATGTACAATAACGCTCAGAAAGGAAAGGTGAAAAATGACAAAATCCAGAGATGGAGAATTGAACTGTCGTGCTACAGCTATGACGTAGTATACAGACCTGGCAAAGAAAACCATGCAGCAGACGCTCTCTCGAGGGGGTACTGTTCTACTGCTAACTCGAACGCCGAAATACTGCAAGATCTCCACAGCACACTATCCCATCCTGGGGTTACGAGGATGATGCATTTCGTCAAATGCAGGAACCTCCCTTATTCACTAGATGAAGTGAAGAGAGTGTGTGCAAACTGTAGAATCTGCTGTGAACTAAAGCCTTCCTTTTACAAATCGACTGATGCTAACCTTATCAAGGCCACTCAGCCTTTTGAACGCCTTAGCGTGGATTTTAAAGGGCCTTTGCCTTCTTCCTCGAGGAACAAGTACCTTCTGACAATGATTGATGAGTCCTCCCGCTTCCCCTTTGCTTTTCCATGTGCTGATATGAACGCCTCAACTATAATCAAATGCTTTTGTCAACTCTTCTCTCTGTTTGGAATGCCATCCTATGTGCACTCTGATAGGGGCGCTAACTTCATGTCTAGTGAGCTCAAGGACTTCCTTCACAACAAAGGTATAGCTACTAGTCGGACTACTCCGTACAACCCTAGAGCTAATGGGCAAGTGGAAAGATTGAACGGCACGCTCTGGAAGACAATAACGCTTGCGCTGAGGTCTCGTGGCCTAGAGACCCATCAGTGGGAGCTCGTTCTCACAGATTCACTTCATTCCCTAAGATCTCTTCTATGTACCGCCACAAACGAAACTCCGCACGAGAGAATATTTCGCTATAACAGGAAATCCACAACTGGTATAACTCTTCCAAGTTGGTTAACTACTCCCGGTACTGTGCTCATGAGAAGAAACGTGAGGACTTTGAAGTATGACCCCTTGGTAGATGAGGTTGAACTGTTGGATTGCAATCCTCTGTATGCTCAAGTCAGACTTCGTGATGGGAGGGAGACAACAGTGGCTCTGCGCCACCTGGCACCACCTGGAGACATGACTACATCGCTTACTGTTCCGAATGAAGCGGCTCCTTCGCCGACAAATAATGACTTCAATGTGAATGACCAGACAAATCAGATAATGCTTGTTCCTGAACCAGCTGTTATGCAGACCGGTACGCAAAATCGTAGCTTGGATCTAACAGACTCTCTGAACACCCCAGGTAGTAACCCTTCGACTTCTCTCAGAGAAGAAAACTCTGAGATTCAACCGGAAGCACCTGATGAAAGTAGACCTAGTCCAAAACGCCGTCCTTTTGTTCGGACCAGGGTTTATAACTTACGGAACAGAGAAGCTTGAACTCTACGATCACCAGGACTTTTTCTATGCATATGTGAGAGGATGAACGACTTTTTATTTTTAATGTGCTTTCATGGTAGCTCTAGTGCGTGAGTGAGGGACGGCCACTCATAGTAGTTTAGGGACACTTGGCCGAGTACCATTAATTGGATTATTTCCCTTGTAATACTAGCGCGGGACCCGTTATTCACATCACGGTGAAAAGCGCGCATTTTGATTGGTCAGTTGGAAATGTTGACCACCGGGCTTCCAACTCTTATATCATGGCTTTAAGTTTCTTACAACTCGCTCATTCGTTGTTATCCACCGACAGAAAGACGGGAACCCGAATTCATTTTTGAGAGTAGACAATACCCTATCGGTACAAAATAGGTACTCATGATAACGTTTGTTATCAATGGAGATACGTCGTATTAATGGACGAAAGTATCCCGCACAAAATTGTCGAATGTTGTTAGTCCTGACACTTTGAAAATTTATATTAAAACTATTACCGGGTTTCTGGTATAAGTAGTCAGTTAGAATTGTAGCAGCAAGTTTCTACTTTATAATGGTACCAATTTCGTTGTGCTTTGATGCACAGGTCCTATTGAAATAATTAATAAGAGGATCTCGGATTTAAAGTAAACCACGAGTTAGACGCATGTTATCCCCGATAAATCCAACCTGGGTCAAATTTATTCAATTATTGCTGGAGGGGACGTTAGAGTAATTTCTGCAGTTTACTGGGATACCTAATTGACTTTTGTGTGCACCCTTTTAACCGTACTGTAAATTCGATTGTGTTAGGACCCTAACCGGTTATGTTGTTCGGCTGGACTCAATGTCCGAGCCTTTCACTTGTGCAACACGGGCTACGTAATAGCTCTCCCGGACGTCCGCGCTGGCTCATAAATAAGATGCGAGTTCGAGTGGTCAGCACACTCCATCATAGACGCAGAGACAAGAGCCGACAGCACAGTGAACCCAGACCAGCAACCCGGGCCCGTAGCAGCTCAGAGGCTTGCCGACGCTTGCCATCGCCACCCCGCCCCATAAGGCATGAAGCGGTAGCGCAGGACCCGGAGAGACTTTGGGTAAGTTGGAGACTATTATATTAGAAGTGACTTTAATTTGCGCACCCCCCCCCCTCTTTCTTGGATGCCACGTAGAGAATGCTGATCTACAGAGACCATTGTGAGTCCGGCTCAACGGTAATTGCCATTGTCATTAGACGTGTAAGATGCGCGATGCAGCGCAGTGTCTTGATATTGTGACTTTATTGTCAAAGTTAACGTTTGCGGTGCTAGATGATAATGATGGCTCGCTGACCAAGCTATCACAATTTGCTTGTGTGCATATATATAGTGTATGTGTAGCATTGCCTTGTTGTCGTAGGCAGTGAGGATTTCCTGACATGTTGATGTGGATGACTTATGTTATAGCGAGCGGCACTACACACTTGATTGTATTACGGGTATTTGTGTACCTTGCCAGTACCACTATGCTATAGAGAGCAGTGTGATTGTGATTGCGTGTTTAGTGTTTAAGATGTGTAATTAATTACATGTATTGGAGATGTATAATATTAGTTGGGCCTCACATGTGTGAGCCCCAGGATTGTTCTGTGTGCGGCGGTGGATGAACAATGTTTCAGTGAGTCTACACATGTTGCAATGAGTCTCGCCGACATATATATATATATATCATGTGCATGTATTATAGTTATCCAGATGTATTATGCTTCTATGAGTTTCGTAAGTGTGTGAAGGACAGTTTCATTTTAAGGAATGTACACATTACTTTATGTATCTAGTGGTGTGTCATACACATGTTAGCCTGGCGGCATAGCTCCGCGGCTAAGGTCAAAGGGCATGACCCTTCAGTATCGATTGGGAGGGGAAGTAACCAATACAATAGCCCTGGGGCGGGTTAGTACTAATAATGGGAGTGGGCCGAGGGGTGGGCCTATGAGGATGGCCTGCATTGGGATGCAGCGTCTGTGTTATGGACGGTCAGTGGGCCATGTTGGCCACTGCGTTATTATTTTATGGAATGGCCACTCTGGATGTGCTGTACACCGGCTCAGTGGAGCGAAGCTATTGTGTTCTTGCCCCTTCATTTGTTATGTCCTTCATACTTTGATTAGTACATTAGTTTATGTTGCCAGTGTACTAGGAAACTCCTTGTGTATATGATATAGCCACTTGTAGTTGTTATTCATTAACCTTAGCGCTATTTTATTCCATGCATACATATCCAGTTGGTTATTGCTTAAATTCTATATTATGTTGTTGTTGTTTGATTTAATACTTAATACTATTACTATGTATGTCCACCATTGATTGCCTGATTAATGTTGTCATTATATCCTAATCATATTTTCGTCTTTTTCTCTTGTTCCAGCTTATGGCTGGTTGGGCTTCTTTTTTTGGGCTTCTTCTTTTCTGGGTTTCTCTTCTTTTTGTTTGGGCTTCTCTTCCCTTTCTTGATAGGGTTTTCTCCTATGCCTTTTTGTTTGGTAGTGATACCTTTGTTAGGCTTTTTGAATAAATAAGATTGCCAGCAGAACCCTGTGTTTGTTAATCCTGTGTATCCTTAAGGGAGTTACTATTGAACCCACGCAGTAACCACATTAGCCACTCGTAGTTCATCCAACACATACTTGATGCAATTTGTGACAATAACGTTTCATTGCATTTTTGTTCGCTAGTATTAATTGGGGGTCATTGTAATTTTGAAAACGTGTTTAATGATGTCCCCGATTACCTGAGGGGGGAAGAATGTCGTGATGTTGCTATGTTTATGTGCTTTGTGTTACTTTAATCGCTCGTCATGTACTGTTTGTTTTATCTGTTTGTCTAACTATCTGCTATCTGCTTGTGTTGAACAATAACGCACCACTAATGAATACCACTGTGCGGAGATGACGTCACAGACGTTGCAATAAACGATTTCGTCCTTCCTAGCGCCATTGTTCGGTAGAAGGATTATAACTGGATCATGCTTCTGATCCTACTACAGTTGAATGTTGAATAAAGCCAAGATAATTGGCTAAAACAGACTTCAGACTCTCCGCTTTCAATTTATTCATATCAACAACTACAATAAATCATTTAGGAACGGTAAATATTAGAATTTATTGTGGGCCTGCAGTTCTTTTTGTGAACGCAGTCCATGCATTGCTAGCTGAGAATAAGCTTCTTATCTCATTCGCAGAGATATTAGAACAATATGATGTTCATTTAAGAACAGTTCCTTCACCAGTCAACAATCTGCGGTAGCCTGCGGGAACATGCGGGAGACCGGGGGTTCGGTTCCCGGTGTAGCAGGCCAGATTATACCCCTTCCAGACTATACCCGGGGTTAAACTGGCCTAGCCCAGAATATAGCCAGTTTATACCCTGGAGCATACTTTGGGCTAGGCCAGACTATACCCCCCCCCCCCCAGTCCAGATTATACCCTCTACGTTTTTTTTAAAATGCAGGTCGACCACAGCTTATTTCAACTTTAGTTTAAATTGTTCATTATCATTGTCATCAGGGACCATATTGAAGCATACATTCTTAACTCTTGTAAATTATGAAACATTTAAGAGAAAATAAACATGCTCTGAAAAGCATTGATATACTAACGGATTTGAAATCCTTTCAAATTGATATGATTAGAATTTAACACTAATTTTACTTGTGTCTGTTGGTATTATTATTGTTTTTGTTTTTTATAATTAGTTGTCCATGTGTTAAACATGTATTGTGTTTTTTTGTTTGGCACCACTGACATAATTATACTTAGTGGCAAGGTATGAAATAACTAAAAGACTCATAAGTGTAAAGTCATGTGAATTTTGTTTTAGTTTTTGAAAATCAGGAATGTGCTTGATATGTCAGAACAATTAGATGTACATACAAAGTTACAATGATGCAGAGAGTAAAAGCCGGGAAAGAACACACCAAGCAAAAAACAAGACTTTAATAGCCCAACTAACAGATGGTGCAATTCCGTCATCCAGCAGAAATTAAATACTTCACATAAAACTAAATATATACTAAAAATTTTTCACATGATGAACTTAACCTGTCCAGATCCACTTGAACGCTAACCATTAATATGCAATAATAACAATAAGAACACCAAATCATCTTATTTACTCTTGAAAATAAAGAGAAATATCAATATCAGAATCATTATCATCATCATCTTGGAATAACATAAAAATCAGAGGGAATATATAATGACCTACACATCATTCTAGAATCTAAAAGCAGGAATGTGTGTGTACCAACTATATGTATAAATTACTGTTAAATCTTTTCAACTATTCAAGTAGAACTGGACAGAAAGCTTTAGTAAAGTAGCTTTGATAGTCCTGTAAAGTGACAGATTAAATCCACTGAGACAACAGTGCCTTGTAGAAAGTAATTGCTGTATGTTACAGCAAAAATTCGATGGATCATTCCTTGTTAATAAATTCTTTGATAGTTTATTTGTAGAAAGGTATACATTTCATGTATCTCATAGTTGAAGGCACTGGATTAGTTTGCAGGGCATTTGAAGGATTGCAGTTATGTGCTATAGTGAATAAAGGCATGTCATTTGCGGGTGAAATAAAATTTTAAAAATTTAATGTTGTATCCTTGAACATTTTGCCCGAATATGGGAGTATAATCTGTACTGGAGGAATATAGTTTGGCCTAGCGCAAAGTATAGCCCGGATATAAACTGGCCTAGCCCAGAATATACCTGGGGTACAAAATAGACTAAGCCACTTTAACCACAGTGTAGCAGGCCAGATTATATATATACATATGATGTATATCAAACAAGGAATGACCACAGTTTATTTCAATCACAGTTTAATTCGTTTTTTTATCACTGACATCAGGCATCATAGTAAAACATACATACATACATTCTCGACTTCCTTAAATCATAATACAATTCAGAGGAAAAAGCATGCATTAATATGTATTGATATACTGTGGGTTGAATATCCATTCAAACTGATATGATTCAACTTTAACCCTCATTTTACTCACGTTCGTTGTCATGTTGCAGTTGTTTTTGTAGTTGGTTGCCCATGAGTAAAATTTGCACTGTATCGTTTGTTTGGCACTGACATACACTTAGTCGCAATAGATGAAATAATTACAGACTCACAAAAATGAAGTCATTTTAGATACGTTTTATGTGCAAATACACAGTTGTTAAATCCCTTGGCAAGGGATGTGACAAGCTTGGGAGGGTAAAGACGGACAAGGTCTTTTTTAATTTTTTATTTCACTCGAGAGACATACGAGTTGTACCCTTATTCACTATAACACATGTTCAATCTTTCAAATGCCTTGCAAACTAATCCAGTGTCTTAAACCATAAAGTACATGAAATGTATATTTCTACAAATAAGCCATCAAAGAATAATATTCACTAACAAGAAATTATGTTAACACCACATGATCCATCGAATTTTGCCTTAACATGCTATAGATCTAATTACTTTTTACAATGCACTGCTTTTGTCTCAGTCGAATTACTGTGTCGGTCTACACAACTGTCAAGGCTATTTCACTAAAGCTGTCTGTCCAGTTCTACGGTACTTGAATAGTTGAAAAGCCTTAACACATTTTTATATTTAGTTGATACACACATCTTGCTGCTTATAGATTCTAGAATGGTTTGTAGGCCTACAATACCGTTTTTTACACTCCCTCTTATATCTTTGTATTATTCCAAGATGATGATTCTGATATTGATATTTCTCTTTATTTTCAAGAGTAAATTTAAGATGATTTGGTGTTCTTATTGTTATTATTATATATTACTGGTTAGCATTCTGTAACGTTTCAAGTGGATCTGGACAAGTGGAGTTCATCAGGCGAAAAAATTTAGTGCCTATTTAGTTTTATGTGAAGTATTTAATGTCTGTTGGATGATGGAATTGCACCATCTGTCAGTTGGGTTCTTATTTTGTTTTTATTTTTGTTCTATGTGTGTTCTTTTCCAGCCTTTTCACTCTGCATCATTGTAAAAAAAATATACAATGCATGTTTTATTCATGGCCAACCAATTATCAAAATAATCAAAACCGGAATAATAATAATAATACTAACAATAATATCAACAGACACGAGTGAAATTAATGCTGAAGTCTAAACATATCAGTTTGAATGGATACTCAACCCTTTTGTATATCAATGTAGTTTAATGCATGTTTGTTTCCTCTAAAATGTATCGTGATTAACAGGAGTCAAGAATGTATGTATGTACATCAATTTAAACTAAGGCTGAAATAAATTGTTATTATTATTTCCTCTAAATTGTATTATGATTTATGGATGTCAAAAATGTGTTCATCATCATGTATGTATTAAATGTATCCGATGACAGTGATAAAGAACAGGCTGAAATAAACTGTGGTCTCGACTTATTTCTAAAAAAAAAAGTAGGGGGTATAATCTGGACTGGGAGGGTATAGTCTGGCCTAGCCCAAAGTATACCCGGGGTATAAACTGGGATATATTCTGGGCTAGGCCAGTTTAACCCCGGGTATAGTCTGGGCGGGGGGTATATTCTGGCCTGTTACACTGGTATTAATTTGGCCCCGCGAGTGGACATTTCTGGTATGCCAACTGATGAAATTTGACGAATCCTCTAAGACGATAATTTTCAACGTTTGACACTTGGACCTGGCTTCTGGCAAGAATCTTGCATTCTCCAGTGACAGCACGCAAAGCATGATATATCACTTTGGGCACAGCATGGAGAATGATGGAGAAGCCAGTTCCCTTCTCTCGCAGCTCCGAGGAGGCTAACCATGATGTCATCTACTATTTGAAGTACGAAACCCAAAAAGCGATGTTGCTTTTTTTTTTTTTCCCGAGATAACTGTTACCTGGACGTACGTACCCCAAGTATTTTGCTCTAGGCTAGGGGTAGATCTACGTATTTTAAAGCCATTTGTGACTCCAGAGCTAGAAAACTCCCCCCCCCCCCCCCCCCCGAGTCCTAACAACAGCCGTCATTAATTATTGACTGAAATGGTATGGGGCAGTGTTAGGGATAGATTCGATAAGATTTAGGATTGATGATAAGGACGGGGTTAGGGATAGGTACGTACACTCAAACCAGAGTGATGAAGCCCAATTATTTTTTAAATTTAACAAATCAATTTCTTAAGATGATTTGAAGCAGGGCCGATGTCTTCGAATTCTAGGCAGAACTTGGACTGCTATTGGTTTTCTTCTTTCTAATTCTACGCTACGGTTTTCATCATTTATTTTTGTTTTGGTTTGTTTTGTTTTTTGTGTTGCTGTTGTTAATTAATTTTGTTCTACGAGCTCAAAGGGATTTGTGCTATCCTTAATAATAATGGAGATCATATATAGCGCCTAATCCAAACAAGTTCGCTCTCGGCGCTTTACAGAAGTCTTATTCTCTCGATTTACATCTCTCTCTCTCTCTCTTTCTTTCTCGCTCCCTCTTTCTCTCACTCTCTCTATCTCAGAGCAAATTGTAACACAGCCTGTAAGGCGCAGTTCACAACTCATAACATTCCACAACTCACAACTGTATTATAAAATACAAGCCTACTCCTGGCTTGCCTTTCCCATCTTGACCTAACCCGTCATTATTCACGCAATATTTGTAGTCCATATTTGGACTCATTTTATTGATTTAATGGATACAGTATGGCATGCGAAGATTCAGGTATAATCCGCTGAGATGGGTTTCTTGGTTTGGTCATGCTTATTTAGTAAGACTTTCATCACGATTATCCAGGGTTCTCAGTAGCGTACTTCTTAGCACCTTTGCCCGTCAGTCAAGTGGCCGTGGTTTGATTCTCAGCACGGCAGGATTTTTATTTTTTTTTAATAAGTCTTTTTATTAGGCATCAATCTTTTTTTTTTTAATCCAGTAACAATAAGGGAAGAAATCCAGTTTTTTTTGTTTTTTGTTTTTTTTGTATCTACACCTGTCAGTCGGGGGACAGTGGTTCGATTCTCAGCCGGGTAGATTTTCTTTTTCTTATAAAAGTTTTTTTTTTTCAGTAATCAATCTGTTTGGTACTTTTTTTCTGTAATCCAATAACATTAGGAATAAATCCAGTTTGTTGTTGTTGTTTGTCATTAGTCAACACCAATACCTGCGGATAAACCCGAGCTTTATCCGCTGATACTGTTGGCGGCCCAAGATCTGCCGATAGTATTGCCGGGTAAACCCAAGTATCCACCGATAATATTGACGGATAAAGCTGGACAGTATCCGCCGATAATGTTGACGGATAAAGCTGGGCAGTATCCTTCGATAATGTTAACGGATGCTTTTGTGTTCTGTGGCCATCCTTCAATTAATTAGTTGTTTAGTGTAACAATCTTGCTATCGCAACAGCATCTACTACTATTTACCCGGGTAATTGTGTCGAGTACCCGGGTATTCAATTATGGTCACATCAAACCGATATTTCCGACAATTTGATCGTTTCTTGGAAAAACGATTATACCAATTAGATCTAGTTTACCAAGAGCAGCAAAAATTCATAAAATAATGTTCCTTCTGAGAAACTCTTTGAAGAGTAACTCTTCAAAATAAAAAGGCTCGATTGCATCGCTTTGTTACATTTGCTTTAATCACTCATCAATGGGAAGCGTCATTTCGTCAACTGGGCCTACTCATTGAATAGACCTCAATTATGTCTCAACGAAAATCCTCCTTTGTTTGGAATTTTTTTGAGAGATTAAAAGGACAGAACGGAGCCTCGTGCAAGCTTTGCAAAGCGGTGTTAAAAGTAGATGGTTCGTCTACATCAAGCTTATTAAAACATTTGAAAGGAAAACACCCGAGTGAGTTCACAGAGGGTGGGACTTGCGTACCGTCCGCGAGTGCACCACAAGCGAACAAGACAACTCAACCAACTATTTCTACAGCAATTGAGAAAACAACAACCTACTCTAAAACCTCAAGTCGTAAAAAAGAATTGGACGAGCTGGTACTTCTAATGATTGCTCAAGACATGCAACCACTTTCGTGTGTTCAAGATAAAGGTTTTCGGCGCCTGGTCCAAGGTTTAGACCCACGCTATGAACTGCCAAGTCGCCAAACGCTTTCAAAACAGAAACTCCCTGAGGTACGTAACCTTCTCAGTGGCAAGTCTCATGTAAGTTCTTGGGGGATGGTGACGGACGATGGTCGTAATGGTGGTGACGCTGGATGGTGGTTGTGGTGGTGGTGTTGGAGATTATGTTATTATTTTTGCCAGTGCTGATGTTACTATACTACACACATTACAGTTGCTGTTGTTGGTGGTGGTGATGATGATGATAATTGATGGATGATGATGATTGATGATTTATGATGATGATCCAAGTCAAGGGGTGCCTTGGTTTGCTTATCTGTTCATTTTTATTGCAGGTATATGACAAGGTTGCCAGTGACGTCAGAAAGCAATTGGATGATGCAATTGACATCACAATCACGACAGATATATGGACTTCAAGAAAGACGGAAGGCTACTTGACCCTTACAGCTCATTTTCTTTCCTCTTTGTGGGAACTTCAATCAGTTGTGTTAAGCACAGTCCGTATACGTGATTCTCACACAGGCGAAAAAATCGCATCAGAAATCACAGCTGTACTTGAACACTGAGGTATCAAAGACAAAGTCTCCACAATTGTCACTGATAATGCTGCGAACATGATCAGTGCAGCAAATGCCATGAAATTGCGACACGTGCCTTGCTTTGCACATACCCTAAATTTAGTGGTTAAGGATTCTCTGAAGGCAGACAAGCAACTGCCTCCAGTAATTGCAAAAGTCAAGACAATCGTGTCTTATTTCCATCATAGTGTCAAAGCGACTGACAAACTGCAAGAGACACAAAGTAAATATCCATCACCTCCTCACAAACTGATCACAGATGTCGAAACTCGTTGGAACTCAACAATGCAAATGCTTTGCCGCTATGTGGAGCAACATGAACCAGTTACAGCAACCTTATGCTTACTATCCAAAAAAGACATGTGCTTGTCAGCTGAGGAAGTTACCCTAATGACCACTGCTGTTGAAGCATTGGAGCCGTTTGAACTGGCGACAGCAGAAATGTCCAGTGAATCGCAGAGTACTGTCTCCAAGATGATACCCATGGTTAACATGCTGCACAAGATTTTGGCTGGATTATCTCAGCAAAAATTCCCGCTGGCAATTCAACTGCAAAGTGAACTACGCAGACGTTTTACATCACTGGAAGACACTTACTTTGTGGCGGCATCAACAATTCTTGACCCCTGTTTCAAACGCATCCCCTTCAGTGCAGGAGCGACCAAAAAAACAGAGGCCCGCCTTCTCTCAACAATTACAGAGACTCCAAGACCTGACCAAGACCAGACACCCGGCCCATCATCAACCGTGCCATTAGAAGAACCTCCATCAAAAAAGACATTTTGGCAAACGTTCGATACACAAGCAGAACAATTTAGAAATGCTCCACAACCACAAGCAACCAATACAAGTGAACTACGGCGATACTTCGAAATGCCACTCGCCCGCAGAGGTGAGGATGACCCGCTAGTGTGGTGGCAAAAACATGAGAAGTTGTTTCCTGGTCTCTCCATAGAAGCCAAAAAACTTTTGGCTATTCCAGCGACCTCGGTGCCATCAGAAAGGTTATTTTCAAAGGCGGGTGAACTGATTTCTGCGAAGAGAAGTTGTCTTGGCGAAAATAACGTGGACAAGCTGCTGTTTTTAAACAAAAATGTAAAATGATTGGCCCCTTCCCCTGTCTCTACCGTTAATCTCCATAACTGTTTGTTTATGGAGTCATTGAGTGTTGTGATATTTTTATTTCCCCCCATTTGAATGGCTGTTTCCATTTGTTGTTTTTCTTGAAATAAAATTTTTAAAAAAAGAAAAAAAAGAAATAAATAAATATGAATAGAGATACCAAGTTTGACCTCTTTTATCAGTGAATTCTGGTCATTAATCCTGTTGCTGCCTTCAACCAATTAAATTTGGCAAAATTTTCAATGGTGTGCTGCCAGTGCTGAAAACAGTTTTCCGTCATTAATGTGTACACATACTTCCTGTTTCCAAGTCAATACCAGGTAAAGTTATATACACCTATAACCCTTGATGGGGCATGTAATTCACCCTGGCAGCAATAGGTAATCCAAAAATAAACAGATAAACAGAATAAATCAAAGTAAATTTATAAGTTATAGCAATGCTTGAGCAGTTTATGGCTTTCAGTGATATCAAATTACATGTATCTGAAAGTCAGAAAATTACAACCTTCTCTAATAACATTTTGACATAAACAGGATATGCACGCATAAGGAAAATCATACAAATCTGTTACTCTGGAAATAACGCACTGGCAGGGATGTACAAACTACACCTTGCACACATCACTAAATCAATTTTTTTAAAAACCATAACAAGACAACATCAGTTACATTCAAAAAAAAGTTCTGAATACACGAACTTGGAAGACTGGTCTATGATAAAGACATCACATTCTCCAGCTGTCTCAGTTTAATCTAGTTCAAGTCCATATATGCATATTATATTACACTTGCTCTCCTTTATGCTCTTCAGATAATTTATTCTGACTTTTTATTACATAATTCACATGGTCCTCTCCCATTTCATCTCTGGCCAGTATCTTTGTGCTGTTCATCACTTTCATATCCTGTTAACCCTGCTCACATTTATAATAATGACCTCCTGTTTCACCATAATGAATCTCCTACATCCAGCCTTGCAGGTTATGTATTGCCCAATTCTACTTCTACAGTTTCTGCCCTAGATGTGACTTCTTCTCTGAATGCCCTGACATTTTTCCCCACTTCTTGTTCAGCTTTTTTCGCTTCATCTTCAGCATTGGTGACTGCAAAATCAAGACCCTGAGGAACTGGAATTCCCAGCAATTGCTCCATCTGATCAAGTTTCAGCCACAGGTTATCAGGAGAATTTTGCCTCACATACAGAGAGCTTTTGTTGAAGAATAACAAGCCCTCCACCTTAAAACAAAATAAACAGACAGAAGTAGGAAACTTGTTATAATCTGCATACACACATCTTGAGAATAAAACAAACAGTATTACATTTATCTGCCAGAATAGCCATGTGCCTAAAGTTCCCTCTGAACTGCTTGTGGAAAAAGTTTATAAAAAGCACAGAAAATCTGTGGGGTCGCAGCAAGGCTGGAAGGAAAATCAAAATATGGCAAAAAACAAAAGGTTGTATGTATCAAAGCCTTGCATAAAAAATAATACAGAAACAACACAATAAAACGTAAAGGAAAAGGGAAGACAAATCAAGCTTTCGGTAATATATTTTATTATGTATCGTGGTAATTCTTGATTAGATTATGATGATATTGGAGACTGAAAAGTAAGTCTTATCATTTGCATGAAATTCCATGTTCAAGGATCTAATTTATAAGAAGTCTTCCTAAGGACCATGATGCTGCAAAAATGGATCTAGTTAAGCAGACAATAAAATATCAATAAAAACTTACCTTTGACTCCTGTGTTTGCAATACACTCTCTATATTAGATCTTGTGCATGGATATTTCTGTAGGAGCACTAAAGGATACTGTAGTGGGAAAAAAAATAATGGCAATATATTATTACTCAGAAAAAATCCTTTCCTATTGGATATCTGTGACAGTAATGCAAGTCCCTACTGCAAAGAGACAAAAACAAGAGCTCCAATCATGGATAAGTTCGTAGAGTTATCGCCTGACCGAGTAAAATGACAAACTTCTAAAGACCCTTTCATTGTCACAAATCCCAGACTGGGAGATATAATAGTTTATGACAGGACAACAATCACGAACAAACAAGTTTAACACTTAACAGAACAATCCATCAGACTCACACATTTATTAAACATAATTATACAGATAATAGCGCAATTACATACATTATATTATTGAAATCAACTGCCGTACAACGGCCTTATTCTCACACACACTCTCCCTCGGATCCACAATCCGGTAGTTACTCCTAAAGGCACTTCGGCCTCAGCCTCTCCCCTCAGGGTCTTAATAGCACATTAATAATTCACTGGCACCGCAGTCTCTCAATATCACCTTCCTATTGTCATACACCTTAGCATTCCCCTAGCACCTCAGCAGGGCAATAACACATTATCATTTCAATAGACATTATCATTTCAATAGTACATTCTCCCCTCAACATGGCAATAGTGCATTATCACATTCACGCTCATATCTACGTCCCTGTCCGTGGCCTGACTGCCACGACTTTATGTGCCTCTACTGTCCTGCACTGACAGCCTCACTTCTGGCCTATGTGTGGCCTCCGGCCCTATGCTGGCCTATCCCCTGTGCTCATCGAGGTGGCTCTGCGGCCCGTCCTCGACACCTACAAGAATAACATTACATTGGTATAATACCCTACCATTTCTATTCACTCCACCTCTCCTTACAACCCATGAAGCGTACACACACTAGTTCACCTTTCACTCACCACACATCTTACGGTAACACACCTCCATCGGAGTACACACTACTCACTCGCGCTACAAATCCATGAACTCACTTTCATCTATCGCTCATGGCGCACATTGCTATATCCAATATCAAGGACTTCCACAGTCCTCACATATACTTATTTACATCATGGTAATAGACGAATATAATATAATACATCAATCATAATAATCAATCAACGTTCTACATACCAGTCATCACTGGAAAGACTCTCTCACTAGTCTTCTCGACTGCTCCCCTTATGTCCGCCCGATGGGCTCTTATTCACAGGTCCGTTCCGTAGGACCTTCTAATTTGCAGTGATAGTAATACAGCGCTTTCGCCTCATTCAGACCCTCCCACTACTCACAACAGCACGCTTAACTTACTTGTCTACTGTGAGCCATTCTTACTCTACACCCGCTCTGTAGCAATCCCCTTAATTGCACTCACTCCACTCGTGACATCATCCCCCACCCCAAAAAAAATTAATGCAATTAATTTCAAATCGCATCAAGATGACTGTCAACGAGTGAGCGTGAGCAATACGTACACTAAAAAAAAAATGACCTAGCAGTTCCCCTAGTATATAAAATACCGAAATCAGGGGAAAACATGGGGATCAATATGGCCTGCAATATGCATATATGTGTCACATCATAAATAGCTAACTAATCACAATACTTAATACAGAATCAAAAACCACTCAACCTATCAACCATTCTTCATATCATATTTATAATGTCAATATTTTAAAGTCGACTCATTCACACAGATCCTGTCAATGTTCCTGTCCTCCGATGTATAAGCTCCTGAAATCTTCCCCTAGGCTCGACTAAGGTAGTCGGCGATATGATTGCTGGCTCCTGGAATTGGTTGAATAACGAAGGTATACGGCTGCAAAGCCAATGCCCATCTAGATAAGCGTGGGCTGGACGAACGATTCTTCGACAAAAATGTCAGTGGCTTGTGGTCTGTCTGGATACAAAATTCTCGTCCCATGAGATAACGTCCCAATTTCTGGACGGACCACACAATGGCAAGACACTCACGCTCTATCACAGAATATTTTCTTTCTCTCTGCAATAACTTCCTACTGACATAACATACAGGATGGAGACATTCGTTCTTCTCCTGTAGAAGACAAGCGCCGACACCAGAGTCCGACGCATCCGTTCTGAGGATAAAATTAGATCGAAAATCGGGTAATATCAGAATGGGTGACGATGATAATGCTGTCACCAAATTATCAAATGCTGTCTGACATTCAGACGTCCACTGGACCTTATCGGGTTGTCCCTTCTTAGTAAGGTCAGTAAGAGAAGATGACAAGGAGGAAAAATTTGGAATGAACTTTCTGTAATAATTTAAAATTCCCACTAAGCTTCTGACTTGTTTCTTTGTTTTTGGGATTTGCAACCCTGCTAACTTGTCAATTTTTGTTACTTCAGGTCTCTGAACACCTCTACCCACGATATGTCCTAAGAATACTATCTCTGGACATGCCAAATCCATCTTTGCGGGTTTAGCAGTTAACCCAAAATGACGTAATCGTTTAAAAATTACTGTTAGTGTCTGAATATGATCAGACCATGTCGACGTATGACATGCTATATCGTCAAAGAATGACACGACATTAGGTATGTCCTTTAATACCAGTATGAGAATACAGATACTCTGGTCTCTCATGAAACCTCTGCAGCATATCAACGTGGAAAACCTTTACTGATCCATCAATGTGGATAGCGTAATCTACCTTCGAAACAATTCGCTCAATAACATAAGGACCTTTCCATGTCATCAATAACTTATTATGGTCCGTAGGTAACAACAATAGGACCTTGTCTCCTGGCTTAAAAATTCTCAGTTTGGACCCTCTATCTTTATAGTTCTTTGCTCTTGCTGAAGCGATACTAGAAGCTTCTTCTGCCATAGTGCGCGCTGAAGATAATCTTTCTCTTAAATCAACAAGGTCTATCGAAACCTTTTTAAACGGTTCCGAAACCGTGGGGATCTTTTGAAGAGGAGCCTGGGGTGTACGACCCTTATGCGTCGTCTTTTGACACGCCCTGCACGTCTTACAATATAACCGTACATCTCTGTATACTGACGGCCAATAAAAATTTTTCAGAACTCTTTGCTTGGTTCTAGCACTTCCCATATGACCCGCTAATGGAACATCATGGGCCAGACGCAATACTGTAGCAATTAACGACCGTGGCACGACGACCTGCTTTTGAACGGAAGCCGCTGTGACGTACATACGGAACAGAATGCCCTCCTGGACAAAAAAAGAAGATGACCCGTTCTTATATTTCCTCGTTTTCTCGGTTCGCGCTTCCCCAAAACATGGGTTTAACGATGGATCTTCCCTTTGTACTCTCGCCAAGCGCTCTGGCGTGATATCTAGGTTGACCGCTGGCGTCGCCAAAGGTCTAATCTTATCTTTATCAACTACCTGTCCGCGTGTTTCGACCGCGGCGCAAAAGTCAATACCTTTTGATTGCGACCATGCTTGCACGTTCTCATCGGAAGGGGAAACTACCCGTGATACATTCCCAATGATGAGCTGGGCGCCTGGAAAACAACCAACGACTGCTTCGACTTCCCCGCTAAGGAAAGGTGTATCTATCACTATTCTTGCCATGGGTAATTTCTCAATGGCCCCCGAAAATTGGATGCACGGGACAGTCTCACCTGTAAGCTGTGAATCCCGAATGCAGTCTCTATGCACTCCCACAACGGTAGATCCTGTATCTCGTAAAACCGAGACCGGTTCGTCCCCAACAAACCCCGGATAAACCCTAAGACCACCTCCTGTATGACATGAATTTATAACGGGGATCTTTCTCCCACAAGGTAATACACCGGAAGATAATAACTTCTCACAACTGGGACACTTAGAATACTGTCCGCCTCCGTTGTCCGATGTAACACACGCAGCCGCATGATGAAATTTATTTGGGGAACATGGACTGTAGCTACTGTCCACGTTCGCCGCTATCCTACCTGCAGGGCAATTCACGCTGATGTGATCTGCTCTACCGCAGTTCCAACACTTCGCGGCCCTACACTCGCGTGAAAAGTGACCCACGCGTCCGCAAGTCCAACACTCCGCTCCCTGTGCTGCACTAGGCCTGGGTCCCCGTGACCCATCGCGACCGGAACTAGAGTCCCTATGCCGTCGGTCATCGGCAAAGGTCACAAATCGCCCCCGGCCATTACCGCGACCTAGCCCTCCTGCTCGGTCAAACTTACCGGATCCATATGCCGGTGATTGGTGATAGCCCCTACGCTGCCCCTGGGCTTGCCCGCCACAGGCACCACGCTGACGCGACCTGTCCCTAAGTCCTGCCGGCGACCCCTCGACAACGGCGACGTACCCAGCATCTTGGACGTACGCCCTGGCGACTGGTTTGGACGGATGTGCCGTACGGTATGCTTCCGCCAACTTAGACGCCTCCTGCACCGTCGCGGGTTCGTTCTCTTTCAGGAAAGCCACCAGATCTTTGTGGCACGACGCGTACAGCTGGTCACGGATCATTAAGTCTTTCAGTTTAGCAAAATCCGCGCCCACATGCGCCAAGTCTACCCAGTTCGCGAAATATTCCGTTAGTCTCGCGACGAAGGCAGCAAAGTCCTCCCTGGTATCCGCACGTGCTCGCCTAAACTGCTCCCGGAAATATTCCTCGGTACGCGCAAATCGGCGAAGCAGCAAAGCCTTCAGCTTATCGTAATCTTGCACGTCTTCGCGCTGTAGCTCTTTAAAGTAGGTTAACGCTCGCCCCTGCAATAGAGACGCCAGGTACGTGGCCCATAATTCCTTATTTTCCCCCCATTGCAATTGTGCGTTCAGTTCGAACCTGTAAAGGAAGGCGTCTATGTCGTCCTTCCGGTCGTCGAACGTAGGGAGCTTAATCCTAACGCCACCTTTATTGTGTACCTGCCGCTCAGCCGTTTCCGCTGGCGTATTCTTCTTGAGTTCTAACTCCGCAATCTTTACTTGCGCCTCTATCTCCTTTAACTTTATCTCCCTCTCCTGCTCCTGAGCCTTAGCCTCTCTTTCCTTTTCCTGAGCCTCTTTTTCCTGCTCTCTATCCTTAGCACGCTCATCGCGCAATTCTGCCTGCTGTTCTTTAATCCAGCCGCGTAGCTCCTCTCCCTCCAGGCCAAGTTCCTTACCCAACTTCATTAGTTGTTGGAGTTCCGCCATTTCACAGATTTATGGTTATGGTATCTATTATAAGACGACCAACCTGTCGGTATGATCACTAACGATACGACCAGAGACCTGAGATCACACCAGATATAACAATACCCAGTTGTCTCAAATACAATTCAGAAATTTACCTTTACAGCACAACTAATTCTATATCTACAAAATGTATAGCACTATTAATTATAAAAAAAAATAGAAACGACAAGAATGAAGAAATTCAGTAGAAAGACCACAAGGACGTCGAGGAACAACGAACCAGACTAAGACAAAGACGTAAAAAAGAAAATATAATGGAAAAAAAAAATACAACCTAACTACGCCGATTACACAACAAGGTACGAACAAGAACAGAGTCTGAAAAAAAAGAACGTATCTATAGATAGGTAGAAAGAGGGACAAGAGAATACGTCTTCCTGCGGAACAGAGAAGATATCGACGCTACAACTAAACACTAACAAAGCCCTACAGAATGTTCACCGTGATGAACGAAGTTCCAAGTTTATCACACCTTTTTTTTAAAGGATAAACTAGGTTCAACACAGCAAACGAAAACAGCAAAAACAGAGAAAAAGACAGATTAAAGGAACAGCCCCCAATCCAGGGTACAAAATTTCAGTTTCACTTAACTTCGAATTTTGAGTTTAACTCCTCCCCTTAATCGGAGCTCTGGCTGCTTGTCTCCTCAGGCTGCACGCACCCTCTGCAGAAATTTAAGTACACATTAATACATATTCATCAAAATACATGCATCAATACATATTCATAAATATACATAAATCATATCATGAAAATTCCATTCATCCCACGAACAAAGACAACAGCATGAATTCCTAGCACAACAGAAAAACAACTAGATATAACGAATACACAATGTCAAAATGACCACAGGTAAACAGGACGAGCCCCCAATGTCACAAATCCCAGACTGGGAGATGTAATAGTTTATGACAGGACAACAATCACGAACAAACAAGTTTAACACTTAACAGAACAATCCATCAGACTCACACATTTATTAAACATAATTATACAGATAATAGCGCAATTACATACATTATATTATTGAAATCAACTGCCGTACAACGGCCTTATTCTCACACACACTCTCCCTCGGATCCACAATCCGGTAGTTACTCCTAAAGGCACTTCGGCCTCAGCCTCTCCCCTCAGGGTCTTAATAGCACATTAATAATTCACTGGCACCGCAGTCTCTCAATATCACCTTCCTATTGTCATACACCTTAGCATTCCCCTAGCACCTCAGCAGGGCAATAACACATTATCATTTCAATAGTACATTCTCCCCTCAACATGGCAATAGTGCATTATCACATTCACGCTCATATCTACGTCCCTGTCCGTGGCCTGACTGCCACGACTTTATGTGCCTCTACTGTCCTGCACTGACAGCCTCACTTCTGGCCTATGTGTGGCCTCCGGCCCTATGCTGACCTATCCCCTGTGCTCATCGAGGTGGCTCTGCGGCCCGTCCTCGACACCTACAAGAATAACATTACATTGGTATAATACCCTACCATTTCTATTCACTCCACCTCTCCTTACAACCCATGAAGCGTACACACACTAGTTCACCTTTCACTCACCACACATCTTACGGTAACACACCTCCATCGGAGTACACACTACTCACTCGCGCTACAAACCCATGAACTCACTTTCATCTATCGCTCATGGGGCACATTGCTATATCCAATATCAAGGACTTCCACAGTCCTCACATATACTTATTTACATCATGGTAATAGACGAATATAATATAATACATCAATCATAATAATCAATCAACGTTCTACATACCAGTCATCACTGGAAAGACTCTCTCACTAGTCTTCTCGACTGCTCCCCTTATGTCCGCCCGATGGGCTCTATTCACAGGTCCGTTCCGTAGGACCTTCTAACTTGCAGTGATAGTAATACAGCGCTTTCGCCTCATTCAGACCCTCCCACTACTCACAACAGCACGCTTAACTTACTTGTCTACTGTGAGCCATTCTTACTCTACACCCGCTCTGTAGCAATCCCCTTAATTGCACTCACTCCACTCGTGACATTCATGTCTTCGGGTCTATTACATCAATTGAAAAGCAGAGACCCAATGTAATTGTCTCCAAACAAACCAAATTCATTGTAAACTACATTAAACTAACTCTATTCTTTAACTGTATTTATAGTAATCAACAGTCAATATCATGTTCAAAAGTTTGACGGATAATTAATTTACCTTCTAAGCATTAAGCTTTGAATTTATAAAGACACCCAGTAGAAAGCATTTATCAATTTACCAAACTATCAAAGAAAAAATTGATTCGACACTTATTTTACATATGTGTGGAAGTCAAGAGAGAGAGATGAACAATAACTGCCAGAAAGTAACAATGAATTAAGCATTTTAAATTGATTTTTTTTCATAAAAAATACATCCCAAGTATGATTTTTACAAGTTATCTTTCACTGCCATAATAACCTATCAGTATCAACAATTTCACTTGTGGTATATATGTTAATATAATAATAATGTACTAGTAATTTGGAACGTCAAGACTTCCCCAATAACTTTGATTCAAAAATGAAGTAACTGTACACCGCAGAATTCCGAACAAGCAGAACATGCCAGTCCCTGGCAAAGTTATTGTCCCCATTCCCCTTCTTTATAAAGCATCACACTCACGGTAGAGAAGCTTAAAGTTCTGTTACAATTTAACAGTGACCAATCACTGTTTTGACTGCTCAACTATAACTTTGCATAATGTGGTCAGTTGCCAGAAAGTGCCCCCAGATCTGTGACAAATGAGTAAAAAATAGGTCTTGCCCAAAAATGTCCCGTTTTGTGTTTATCTTGTGAATAATGTAGTGTTTTTATGACTTTTAGTACTTTCAAAGCAGTTCATGTTCTAGTTTTTGTTATATGGTTTCATTTTTAAGGTATTTCATCCTGCCCATTGAAAAGTAGGGCACCTTTTGGCAACCGACCATATACATTTAATACAATATACATTTCTTATACATTGCATATTTATCATAATAGATGCACTGTTTCTTCCACTTTTGTCGTTAGTTTACAACAAGTAGCAGTCAGCCATTTTATCTTATTATCTGGACGGACCATGCTGATGTTCTGACTCCTCAACTTTGTGTTTTAATTACTTGAGGTTACTATACAAGAAAAAAAACTTTCAAAACCTCCCACCTCCTCATCAGACCTGGTCCATCAAGCTTTTATGAAATGCTGAGAAACTGGCAAAACAAGAGTACCCAAATAGTCACATACACGCCACTGCCACCACCAATCGCCATCCTCCCAGGCTAGAGGAAACCAGGCTTAATGAAAATGTCTTTCCAGCTTTGAACTTCAATAGACATCAGCCAAGTTATGATGGCAATGATCAGTGCATCAATACACAGCTCAAGAGTTCAGCACAGATATATTAAACTAGAGATGTACTTGCCTCATTGTGCTCTGATTTTACTGTTGGATTCTTCAGTTCAGAATACTTGTCACAGAGGCAGAAAAATCTAAACTCTGCCTGAAGAAAACATTTTAAAAAATCAAAATATGATGTTGTGGTACATTTTGCAAATGGGATGTGCAAACAATGGACCCAAAAATGATTATAAAATAGTAATTTTAAAAAAAGACATGTCAATATGCAATATGCATGAGAATTCTAGAATAGGTATTAAAATTTTCGTTACCTTCCCCTATGCTTTTACATCTCATAATTGATGAATTAAATAATGGACAATTCAAACAGGCCCTCTGGATATGTGAAGTTTTAATCATCAGTACTATATTACAATATATTATATGCCCCTCTTACATGGGTGCTTTCAATTTTGCATCCAGGATTGGTTGTTGTTTTTTTCATGACTCTAACAAATTGCGACCTTAGTTCTTGTTTGCTCCATCTCCACTTTTTGCACAACTAAGAAATTTGACATTATAAATGTTTGCAGCTTTAGTATCATGATAGAGAGTTAGAATAAATCAGAACTGTGAACAGCTTGAAAAGTGCAACAATGTTTTTTAAACAAGTGTCAAAGTGTGCATCTGTTATACCTCTACCACATTCTGAAATACCTCCATCTTTTCCAGAAAATGGAGAGAGAACAAACAAAAACTAAGGTCGTCAAATATGGACTAGAACATATAAAATCAAGTAAAGAATAACAATTAGAAACTTCATAATCTGGTTTTAGCTGGGAAGCCAATGAAATCCACATTAAAACTCAATAGATGGTACACAAGTAGGCCTATCTAGACACAACATTTCTGAGATGACAGCACAAAATCTGTACATGTCGCAGCCATCCAAATTGGAAAATTGAGCAGACAAAAATCTACCATTCTATTCACAGAAAACCAAATTGCAAACCAACCCCAGCAGGAACTCTTTTCTCTCCTCATCAATAGCTCTCTCCTTAGGCGCCAAACCAAACATCCCTTTTGAGGGCTACGAAGATAAAGAAGAACAGGGAGAAGCGGAGGAAGAAGAACAAGTGAAAACTGAAGAAGAGACGCAAGAGAAGAAGAAGAAAAGGAAGGGGAAGACTTGGCAGAAGAAAACAAGAAACAAGAAAAAACACAAGAAACACAAGAACAAACAAACAAAAATGAGAAAAGCAAAGCGCAAATGCTAAGTGCAGTGATCCTCCTAAAACAAAAGCCTCAAACTCTTGCTCATAGAAAACAGTAGCAGTTAGAATAATCTAAACTGGCAAAAATCAAGACAAAAACACTGTATTTTGAACCCCAACTATCATTTTACTGGATTTCGCCTCAACTTGGGTGGCTTTGAAGTTTTACCAATTCTATGCCATCACCTCACATTTAACAGGAAGTTAGAAGGCAACTGTCACATAAAATTTGGTGTTTTTTACCTCTGTGTCATTATATGGATAATGCCTCCAATGTACCATGTCAATGATATAGAAACATGTCTTCTCAGCACTGTAAATTACATCAAGTATCGTCAGATCTGTAGGAAAACAGAACAGAGATGAGCATAAGCATGATAATCATAAGATCGGCTTAAATAATAAATTCTTTTTAATATATCATAAGATATTTAGTTATCCCTAATAAGACACCTTCAGAGAAATCTGGCAACTCAGAACTTCTTTGCAAGATCAGTGTGAACTGAGAGCTTCTTGGCAAGTGCCTTCTAAAGAAGACCACATGAAATTTTATCTGCCCAGCTTAGCATTTAGAGGAAAAAGAAACTGGTGACATCACCTCTGATTTGTACGATTCCGCATGCACCAAAGAAAATAAAAAATCAGAGAAGAAATTAATGTCCCACCTTATAAACATATATATATTGTACTTTCGTAATCAAAATCATCAGTATTCTGAAAATGCATAGGCATGCAGTTTTAAACAAGATGTGCCAGGTGAAAATGAAATATCAATCATACATACTCAATCATAAGAAGAAAATTCTGTGCCATTTAATATTTCTACTTGAAAAAAAGAAAATTCAAATTCTCAAACAGAAAATTTTCACTTCTTCATGCTTGCTGAGCAGCTATTATAAGGTTATATTCATTAAAAGCATTGGGATAATGAAAGACTCTTATCCCTGAGCAGCTAATTTGTGCAAATTTCATTTTAAAAAAGTGTCCTAGTATTATTATGATAAATACCAACCAGTGAACTTGTACACCAAACTTTGCTTCGCTGGACTCCCGGACGGCAGACAAGACTCAAATTTCATGTCAGCTTTTCCTGCATCATCATAGGTTTGTGTAGTATTCTGGACAAGGAAGACACAGAACAATTCTCTCATAATCTTTGTGTAACAATATTATAAACATTCTAAGAGAAAGTATTGTTTCCAAGTTTACTTGATTTGCTGTTAGTGTTAGTGTTACATTTGGATAAAAAGTGATTTTATAATTTATACTAGCCGGCCCGGTAGAAGGTCAGAAAAGGTAACATCAAATCAGTTCTGTCTCCCGCCTGCCACCATAAAATGAGGCGAAGAACAGCCTTTCCGATCATAGTCTCAGTTCTACTCGACAAAATTGTGTCATGATTCAGTCCAAATATGCTTAGCCTGCAGGTACATCGAGGAAAATTTCTGATCACTTCCGTCTGTTCAACTCAGTGTGGCTCAAAATCAATGAACTTATTAAATATATCAAGACCTTTGAAAATATGCCCACGTATACCTTTACATCTTTCTATGCCTAATATGATATTTTGAAGAATTTAAGGCTCAGCAGTTAAAAAGCCTTGCCTGATTATACTGGAGGTCTTACTTTTTTTTAATACTATGATACTGGTATATTTATAAGATCTCCGTGAGCCTGGTTTAATACAAACACTTTCGACTCAATCAAATGAAAAGCAGATATAATCATGTCAGATTAGGATGAACATAAAACAAAAAGATCTTTACCGATTCATTATGGAAAGGAAAGGAATTAGATATCGAGTAACAACTGTTTAACAACTGTTGCATTTAGGGAAAGAAAATGGCTAATCGACAATGATAACAGTGCTGGACTGAAATAAAAACAAACAGACCTATTGGGACAACTGCTTTGTGCATGATAAATTGATATTACTTCAACTGTTAATTAATCTCTGCTTACACTGCACTATTACATTCTGTTCTTTCCCTTCACCCCACCCTCGTTAGATATTATATTGTTTGTTCTGATGTTGATTCTGCCCAATAGCCGCTGATAATTTCTGCATATATGCATTTGAAACAAAATTCTATGGTGAAATGACAGCACTTGAATATTCAAGGTTTTGGTATAGAAATGTAAAAAAAAATATCTATTGAAATGAATAAAAATAAGCTCAGCAAAATCACCTTAATTTCTATTCTGCACTGCAGCAAAATCGGGTTGGCTGAAAATTGTGGCATGGGAATTCAACTAAAAAATAGAATAACCAACTATGAGTAATATCTTATTATAAAAAAAAATAGTGGCGGGAGTAATTCATTGTGGTGCCATTTTGACCCTTTTTTTGCTCGATGCTACAGCCTAAATGACAGCTTTAAAAATTACAAAATTAATTTTGTTAAGTGTCAACTAATCCATCCCAATCGCTTTTGTATCGACCGATGGTGTTGATTTAAGTTTCAGGTATTTTTTATATAAAAAGTTGTAAAAATGTAAAGTACAATGATATTTGTTTTGGCTCCCTGTAGTTAGCCCATCGCACCGGAAACGATATTAATATACGTTCACTTCTGTGTGCACAATATTTCCCTATCACAAATGAGTGAGTAGTGCTCAGGAGCACAAGAAATCTGTAGTAAGACTGTAGAATTGGGGAGCTATGTAAGCCAAAAAGAAAGAGAGAGATAGAATAAGAATGGTGGGTTCACAAGATTTATCCCGGATAATGCCGGGAACGTCATCTAGTTTTACATGAAAAAAAAATCAGATGCAAGTGAATGTTTTTTATCTCTCCGACAATCTTGGAATTTGTCACTGTCGTATTTAGATTTGTATGTTTGACATGCAGGCTAAGGAGAATGAAGACTTGACATTGTTGTGCAAATTACATACTCTTGCTGCAACCAGGAGACATCTTTTGCCAGGGGGACACACCACAAACACCCATTCTTGCTCAAAGTTCTCTGGAACTGTGTCCATGAATAAAGGCTGCATCAGCTTTGAAATAAAAAAAATTAAAGAAAGGTCTCACCAAATGATAACCACTAATTATACTCTGAATTAAATTAAAAATAGTCAGTGACAGAAAGTCAACAACAGTTATGGCTGTCGGGAATGGTGAAAGCACATAAAATGGCCTCAACTAAATCCACAACTACACGGTTTTATACAAATCAAAACATCTGAAATTCAACTTTTTCTGTATATTATCATTTATGTATTATATAACATGACACAATCATTTTTCAATGATTATTTATATGTAGGGGGCACATCCATGTTTATTGAAACAAAATCATCAATTTAATTTGCTCTGTGTGGAAACCAATATGTATACAATAATAAGAAAAAAAATTATTTATTCATGAATAATACTGTCACATTCAGTCACACCTACCGGATGTCGATCTCCTTCCTCCCAGTTGTTCTCATCTGGATAAATTGGCTTTTGCACTTTATCTTTCACAGGATTATCACTGGAGTCTCTGGCATTGCCTCTTCCTCTGTCACCTCGACCACGACCTCGGTCACGGCCACCACGTCCACGGTCATGACCACCGCGCCCACGGTCATGGCCACCGCGCCCACGGTCATGGCTACCACGTCCACGGTCATGATCACCACCACCACCTCTTCCTCCGTGAATTGGTGCTCCTCTTCCATAACCATCTACTACTCCTCCTCTTTCCATGTCACCTATTCCTGCTCCCCTCTGACCTCTACCAGTTCCATAATAATCTCTTTCGCCACGGCTGATATAGTCAGCTTGTCCAGCATATGGACCATACCCAGGAGGGATCTGGCCTCTACCAGGTCCATAATAATCTCTTTCACCACGGTTGATATAGTCAGCTTGTCCAGCATATGGATCATACCCAGGAGGGATCTGGCCTCTTTCCACTCCATAATAATCCCTTTCACCACCAACGGCATAATCACCTTGTCCTACATATGTACCACGCCCATATCCTGCAGGAACATAACTTCCACTGTTGCTTGGTGGATAGCCATATGGATCTCCGTATCCTGTATTATAAGCCATTGCCAATGTGGGTGTCTACAGGTCGGACCTTTCTTTGATTATACACCAGTCACCCCTTTAAATTACCTGAAAATGGAATAAAAAGGAGAGAAAATGTGAAAATGAAACATTAGTATCTTCCTTGTTTCAACGGGACTTCAGCTGTTCAGTTTCAATCAAATACTAACAGCAATTCCTCAAGGCCTTTTATTCAATCATCATAGCACAATGCCTTACAAATGCTGAACTTTCAATCATTCTTTAATTCAAAGTTAAATTTTGCATGCTGCCAGTCCAAAATTTTCACGATCATCTGAAATTCTTGCTGCCCTGAAGCACATAATGTTATCATGCCAAAGCAGTAGTTTACTAATGACTGCAGTTAGAAAAAATGCATTTGAGACTAACACTGAATTTTCATATGAAGCATCAGGTCGCAATTTTCTCTAGGTATGGTGGCAAAACATGCACACTTTTCTAAACATACTTGTACTACAAATAAGAACTAAAAATGAGATGTCAGTTTGAAACTGAAGGCTTTTACATCACTTGGCATATTACATCAAATTAATTTTTTTAAAAGACCACCAGAAACTACATCTGTGCAGATAACTATGACTCTAGGGAAATAAGCAGGCTTCTCTCTATTTAAAGGTTTAAATGGAGCCAGTAAAAAGACAAGATTAAATACACACACACACCATTTCCTGATTCTCTAAGGAAAGTTCGGAACTGGCTAGATTTAGATTTTACAAATTTATATGAATAACCCTGGCTTTGCCCAAGATAAACCTGCGTCCTTTCTGCTCTCTCTCTCTCTCTCCCTCTGTTTGAATTTGATGATGACAAATTTGATGAAATATTTGCTAATACTTTGAATGTTGCAATTTTTAGCTGAGCTTTTAATTGTGCCAGTATTCGCTGCTGAGGAAAGGTGAGGAAAGAGAATAATCTATGCCCAAGAAATGAGTACATGTATAATGTCATCTTATAAAATTAAATTTAATATATAATAATGATCCAAAACCTTACACTGCATCGGACCCTCACCTCTATGAAAAGTGTGGGGCTTCACTTCAGTCTGTTTGAGTTCTGTTCATATTTCAAGGTAAGTACAGATGAGATATAATAATAATTAACTTGCAAAACATTGAAAATGCATTCATGCTTTTGCAAAATGGTTTCATGTCATGATGTGCTAAATAAATAAATGTCTTTCAGTTTCACCCAAAATCATCACCATTTGCAAAGTCTATCTAAATAGGCCTACAGTTAATCTTAGTCCTGTGCGAGGCCACTACTGTGGCTCTTGCCTGCATCCCGCTAACTTCCCATGAGCTCACCCAAGCATGGATGCTCCTGAACTCAAACTCCTGAAGTCCCATCCTGGAGCCAGAAATGCCATCAGCATAGAGTCTAGTCCTAATTCTAGTTGAATCGAAACTGGATTTCGTAATCTTCCCTTTTTCATTGAATTGATGCACTCTATCTAGATCTAGATCTAGATCGTAGACGGATTCTAGATCTGGAGATTAGATCTAAATTAGGGGAAAGCCATTCAACTGTTGCTTGGACTTCAGAATGTAAACTCTGCTTCAGAATTTGCTGATATATTGAACGCAGTAGATCTAGATCTTGATGTAGCAGTTGAGAGGATAGATCTAGACTCGATTCATACTAGATCTAGATCTAGATCTAGATGAGTTACCCAAGTACGAGCTACTCATACTAGACTCTAGATAGACATCTAGATCTAGGCTTAGATCTTCTAGATAGACTAGAAAACAATCCCCGGCGTTCACTGTACCCAGGAGCGATGAGTTCTTTTGTTTCTCCGGGGCCTCAGCATAGTGCTGTTGGCCCCCATTGTACCCAGGAGGCACATAAGATGTCGATTCTATATATATATACATATATATAACCAGTGTTCCCAGATTTTTTTTTTAAAACCAGGTAAAAATGGGAAAGAAAATAGCTTAAAAACCGCCAAAACTGCCCATATTTTTCCAGCCCAAACCCGCCAACTGAAATAATCATGTTTCATTGAGGTAAATAAACTTGTAAGTAACGGTAATAACTAATGTGTCTATGGATTATTTGCCTCTAAGTCTAATCCTAGCAGTATGTTAGAAATACAACATATAAATATATCATAATATGCAATATTGAGAGGAAAATTTGGGGGTTTGAATTAAATTTATAGTTAAAATAGGTTCAGTGCTCGCGCAAAGCAACTAGAGCTGAGTTTTGTAGTATGATACGGTATTATATGGATAAAGAAGAATAAAACTCACAGGATAATCCAATGAAAAACAAAAAAAAGCAATATTATTATTAATGAAAAATGGTCTTCATCCATCATTTTCTTGTAATCTGGCCGAAACATTATTTAAAGCCAAATAAAAATGAGTGTCCTGTAGTTAGACAAATGTAGCATCTGTGAATTGAAATAGCAGAATTATAGTCTATTAGCATGTCTTCATTGTTGCTGTTGGTGAGATTGAGAGAAATGCTGCGGTTTGGGGGTTAGGGGGCAGTGAGGTAGAGAGGAGATCGAGTGCCCATCTATAATTAATAGCTCCCAATCAGCCTAAGGTTTCTATCTCTGTAGATTTTATGACATTCGCTCTGAAGAGTGTGGGTTTAAAATGTGCAGTTAAAACCTGCATTCACATGGCATAATAAAGCCCCCATTCCCCTTTCCAGTAATTTTAATCGAGAGAAGTTAACGTGTCCTGAAAATGCCATCGTAGTTATTTGTTTCATTTCCTTGAGAAAAACATGAGACATTTTATTTGTACCTCAAAAATTTGTGACCAGATTTCATCAGACCAAACCAGAGTTGTCTCAGGCAAGCACAGAATGACCACGCCCTTACTTTTAGGTTAACACACATGATGCCAACCTCATGGGCCCTGTTAGCCTGATTGGCTATACTTTCACACAACGAAGTGTTTCTTCACCGATAGTGTCGGATAAAATTTCCCCTAGGATTTTTTTTATCTGCCAACATATAAGTTGCGAGTGATCTCCCCTGATTCGAAATTTTCTCCGTCTTCCTCCCTTGATCCATTCATCCCAATCAACGTTCATATTGTGCATGTGTTGAAAACGATGGCCTGATTGAAATTGGAGAGGCTTTTCTTAATAAAAATGGAAGTTTATTGATTAAATGGATACATACGAAGGTTCAGGTCTTATCCATAGATCATATGGGTTTCTTGGTTTAGTCATTCTTATTTGTGAGTGTGCATGAGAAAACCCACAATATGTCGACAGAGCTGATTTTGAGAAAAACGGCTTTGAAGTGAAAATATGGGTCCGACACAAACTTCCAACTTGGCTGTTGTTTAGGGGACCGTGGCATGTTACAGGGTGAACTGTAGATGAGCAGTGAACACTACTCAGTATGATCTCTATAACGGCTTAGTTATTAGACTACGGTCTCCTAACAAGATCCAAAAACTTCCGACTTGGCTGTTGTTTAGGGGACCGTGGCATGTTACAGGGTAAACTGTAGATGAGCAGTGAACACTACTCAGTATGATCTCTATAACGGTCTCCTGACAGCAATCACTCCAATATCAATGGGCCAATTAGCTATTGCCACTTTTAGGATTAAATGCTCTTTTCTCAAAATCTTGTTTTAGAAGTCATTTGACTTCAATTTATCAGAAATGTTGTCTTTTATTATGTGTACAGAACTCAAAATGTCATGTTTGCGACATATTAGGGTTTTCTCATGCACTCTCACATTTAGTAAGTATTTCCCTCACGATTGCTCTGGATTTTCAGTGACGTAATGGTTAGCATTTTTGCCTGTCAGTCAGGGGACCGTGGTTCGATTCTCAGCAGGGCAGTTTATTTTTTCTTTACAGTTTAAGTCTTTTTATTGGGAATCAATTATTTTTTTTTAATCCAAGAACAATAACGGAATAAATCCAGTTTGGTTTTTTTTTTTTTGTATCCTTTGTCAATGGGGGGACAGTCTTCTCAGCAGGGTAGGTTTTTTCTCTTCTTTTCTTATAAAAGACTTTTTACCAATGACCAATGCGTTTGGTAATTTTTTTTTTATCCAACAACATTAGGAATTTAAATCAGTTTGTTTGGGTTTTTTTTTGTCATTAGTCAACACCAATACCTGCGTATAAACCTGAACTTTATCCGCCGATACTGTTGGCAGCCCAAGATCTGCCAATAGTGTTGCCGGATAAACAAAGCAGTATCAGCGGATAAACCCGGGCAGTATACGCCAACATTATCGGCGGATAAACCTGGGCAGTATCTGCTGATAATGTTGGCGGATAATGACACTTGACAGCCTTCACACAAAGGGCTGACCACGTGCGACTGGTCTTGCATCATCGCCCGCATCCGCGGTGGGTGGCCATCCCCCCAGTTACACAATCTCGCATTCTTGCTGAAACCAAGAGGCAAACTTAGCAAAGGCCAGAATCTTTTACCACTCTGTGCACAGAGACTGTTCCCAAAAAAATGATTTCATGATATGTGAGTGTGCATGAGAAAACCCACAATATGTCGAAAGAGCTGATTTTGAGAAAAACGGCTTTGAAGTGAAAATATGGGTCTGTCACTTGTAACTTCCAACTTGGCTGTTGTTTAGGGGACCGTGGCATGTTACAGGGAAAACTGTAGACGAGCAGTGAACACTACTCACTATGATCTCTATAAAGGCTTTGTAATTAGACTATGGTCTCCTAACAAGATCCATAAACTTCCGACTTGGCTGTTGTTTAGGGGACCGTGGCATGTTACAGGGTATACTGAACTATACTGTACGTCTGTAGATGAGCAGTGAACATTACTCAGTATGATCTCTATAACGGCTTAGTTATTAAACTACGGTCTCCTAACAGCAATCACTCCAATATTAATGGGTCATTTAGATTTAGACTCTATATTCCCCCATCTAGGAATACTGTCTGTAACAAGCAACTTACTGACCACGAAACATATGACATTTCCTTAGTAGTAAGTTATTTTCTAGAAAATTGCATTGCAATCTTTATCCATTTTTAAATTAACAGTTTACCAGCCAGAATCTGTTGAATCCAAAGCCTTCTTAATGGGTCTTTCGGTTCCAGCAGAGACCATGTTAGTGTAATTTCTTATTTGTAATTGCCTCCCTTGTTTGCGTGCCCAAAAAATGATGACGCATTTTAAAAATTTTTTACCTCCTTCCGTTTTCACCATTTTTTGGCTATTTGAGAAATTATTTTTTATAGCACACATTGTCATAACATTCTGTGCGGTCGCAGCCGGGTTTGGCACAAAACGAGGCCGAAAAAAAAATGTCTAAAATTGTCAAGAAAGAAAACAACTACAATAAATCATTTAGGAACGGTAAATATTAGAATTTATTGTGGGCCTGCAGTTCTTTTTGTGAACGCAGTCCATGCATTGCTAGCTGAGAATAAGCTTCTTATCTCATTCGCAGAGATATTAGAACAATATGATGTTCATTTAAGAATAGTTCCTTCACCAGTCAGCAATCTGCGGTAGCCTGCGGGAACATGCGGGAGACCGGGGGTTCGGTTCCCGGTGTAACAGGCCAGATTATACCCCCTCCAGACTATACCCGGGGTTAAACTGGCCTAGCCCAGAATATAGCCAGTTTATACCCTGGGGCATACTTTGGGCTAGGCCAGACTATACCCCCACCCCCTCAGTCCAGATTATACCCTCTACGTTTTTTTTAAAATGCAAGTCGACCACAGCTTATTTCAACTTTAGTTTAAATTGTTCATTATCACTGTCATCAGGGATCATATTGAAGCATACATTCTTAACTCTTGTAAATTATGAAACATTTAAGAGAAAATAAACATGCTCTGAAAAGCATTGATATACTAACGGATTTAAAATCCATTCAAATTGATATGATTAGAATTTAACACTAATTTTACTTGTGTCTGTGGTATTATTATTGTTTTTGTTTTTTTATAATTAGTTGTCCAGGTGTTAAACAAGTATTGTATTTTTTTGTTTGGCACCACTGACATAATTATACTTAGTGGCAAGGTATGAGATAATTAAAAGACTCATAAGTGTAAAGTCATGTGAATTTTATTTTAGTTTTTGAAAATCAGGAATGTGCTTGATATGTCAGAACAATTAGATCTACCTACAAAGTTACAATGATGCAGAGAGTAAAGGCCGGGAAAGAACACACCGAGAAAAAAACAAGACTTTAATAGCCCAACTAACAGATGGTGCAATTCCGTCATCCAGTAGAAATTAAATACTTCACATAAAACTAAATATATACTAAAAATTTTTCACATGATGAACTTAACCTGTCCAGATCCACTTGAATGCTAACCATTAATATGCAATAATAACAATAAGAACACCAAATCATCTTATTTACTCTTGAAAATAAAGAGAAATATCAATATCAGAATCATTATCATCATCATCTTGGAATAACATAAAAATCAGAGGGAATATATAAAAATGACCTACACATCATTCTAGAATCTAAAAGCAGGAATGTGTGTGTACCAACTATATTTATGTATAAATTACTGTTAAATCTTTTCAACTATTCAAGTACAACTGGACAGAAAGCTTTAGTAAAGTGACAGATTAAATCCACTGAGACAACAGTGCCTTGTAGAAAGTAATTGCTGTATGTTACAGCAAAAATTCGATGGATCATTCCTTGTTAATAAATTCTTTGATAGTTTATTTGTAGAATACTATAGTTGAAGGCAATGGATTAGTTTGCAGGGCATTTGAAGGATTGCAGTTATGTGCTATAGTGAATAAAGGCATGTCATTTGTGGGTGAAATAAAATTTTAAAAATTTAATGTTGTATCCTTGAACATTTTGCCCGAATATGGGAGTATAATCTGTACTGGAGGAATATAGTTTGGCCTGGCGCAAAGTATAGCCCGGATATAAACTGGCCTAGCCCAGAATATACCTGGGGTACAAAATAGACTAAGCTACTTTAACCACAGTGTAGCAGGCCAGATTATATATTATATATACATATGATGTATATCAAACAAGGAATGACCACAGTTTATTTCAATCACAGTTTAATTCATTTTTTTATCACTGGCATCAGGCATCATAGTAAAACATACATACATACATTCTCGACTTCCTTAAATCATAATATAATTCAGAGGAAAAAACATGCATTAATATGTACTGATATACTGTGGGTTGAATATCCATTCAAACTGATATGATTCAACTTTAACCCTCATTTTACTCACGTTCGTTGTCATGTTGCAGTTGTTTTTGTAGTTGGTTGCCCATGAGTAAAATTTGCACTGTATCGTTTGTTTGGCACTGACATACACTTAGTCGCAATAGATGAAATAATTACAGACTCACAAAAATGAAGTCATTTTAGATACGTTTTATGTGCAAATACACAGTTGTTAAATCCCTTGGCAAGGGATGTGACAAGCTTGGGAGGGTAAAGACGGACAAGGTCTTTTTTAATTTTTTATTTCACTCGAGAGACATACGAGTTGTACCCTTATTCACTATAACACATGTTCAGTCTTTCAAATGCCTTGCAAACTAATCCAGTGTCTTAAACCATAAAGTACATGAAATGTATATTTCTACAAATAAGCCATCAAAGAATAATATTCACTAACAAGAAATTATGTTAACACCACATGATCCATCGAATTTTGCCTTAACATGCTATAGATTTAATTACTTTTTACAATGCACTACTTTTGTCTCAGTCGACTTACTGTGTCGGTCTACACAACTGTCAAGGCTATTTCACTAAAGCTGTCTGTCCAGTTCTACGGTACTTGAATAGTTGAAAAGCCTTAACACATTTTTTATATTTAGTTGATACACACATCTTGCTGCTTATAGATTCTAGAATGGTTTGTAGGCTTACAATACCGTTTTTACACTCCCTCTTATATCTTTGTATTATTCCAAGATGATGATTCTGATATTGATATTTCTCTTTATTTTCAAGAGTAAATTTAAGATGATTTGGTGTTCTTATTGTTATTATTATATATTACTGGTTAGCATTCTGTAACGTTTCAAGTGGATCTGGTCAAGTGGAGTTCATCAGGCGAAAGAATTTAGTGCCTATTTAGTTTTATGTGAAGTATTTAATGTCTGTTGGATGATGGAATTGCACCATCTGTCAGTTGGGTTCTTTTTTTTTTTTTTTTTTTTCTATATGTGTTCTTTTCCGGCCCTTGCTCTCTGCACCATTGTAAAAAAAATATACAATGCATGTTTTATTCATGGCCAACCAATTTTTAAAATAATCAAAACCGGAATAATAATAATAATACTAACAATAATATCAACAGACACGAGTGAAATTAATGCTGAAGTCTAAACATATCAGTTTGAATGGATACTCAACCCTTTTGTATATCAATGTAGTTTAATGCATGTTTGTTTCCTCTAAAATGTAGCGTATCGTGATTAACAGGAGTCAAGAATGTATGTATGTACATCAATTTAAACTAAGGCTGAAATAAATTGTTATTATTATTTCCTCTAAATTGTATTATGATTTATGGATGTCAAAAATGTGTTCATGTATTAAATGTCTCCGATGACAGTGATAAAGAACAGGCTGAAATAAACTGTGGTCTTGACTTATTTCTAAAAAAAAAGTAGGGGGTATAGGCCTAATCTGGACTGGGTGGGGGGGGGGGGGGGGTATAGTCTGGGCGGGGGGTATATTAATTCTGGCCTGTTACACCGGCAGCAATAATAGTACCGGTACTGTGTCAATTTATGCTGGTTAATATTATATTAGGCCTACTAGAATGAAACTGATTGATTATAATGTGTCTGTACTGATCGAGGTTAAAGGGTTTCGTCGTGTGAGAAATGGGGTTTTACAAAGCATAGGAGAATTAAAAGACACTAATTTTTTTTATTGTATTGGGGGGGGGGGTATTCTACAGAATATAATAGCAGAATTCAATGCTTACAGAGAATTTTGTTCACTGAACTCACACGTCGTGGTGTCGCGTTTGATAATAAAAAACATGACCTTAACCCTCTCGAGAGCTAAGAGTTATTGTTTGCGAAATACTACCCTCTCCTCCTTGATCCTCAAAAAAGAGGGTCTGCCTTTCGCCTCCCCTTCCTTTTTCAAGCAAATACACACAGGCACTCCTTAAACAGTTTTGGAAAATAAAAGTGATACTTTTTGGAAAAGAAGCCATCCACAATGTGCCTACGCTCGATTTTGGATTTTTTTTTTTTTTACCCATCTTCCCCATAATATGCTTTTCGTTGCCTTCGCTTCTACCATTGCAGATGTACACCATAAGAATCGTGAATGTCCATGAAAAAGTATTGATTATTATATTTGCCTTGTTTCATTAAATTCATACATAGTGTACATTCGATTTATTATTCCTACATTTTAGTTGAGAAAAAACAAAAGAAGCAAATGAAACGAATTAAACTTCTCAATTCATGACCATAGTTTAAAAAACGTTCATAGCTTCTCAGACCAGACACCTCGCCCCCGCCCCCACCCCCCTATTTCACTCCTCCACAATACGGGCCCTAAGCTTTTCACACCCCACCTCCCTTCCGAACATATATGTAGGCTACTTTGTAAATGACACTTTTATTTGCAGTATAAATCAGCATTCGTTTGTGACATTATCATCTTCGCCACACAGTTGCCCGTGCTTTCCAGTCTACTTACATGTATGTACTTTATGCAGTTCACACAAGTTTAAAATTGACACATTACAATAATTTCTGTATTCACTGTGCTGAAGTGATCTAATTGTTTTCTATTCTAAGTTTGGTGACAGTCAAATTAACATTCTATATTGAAATCTTCCTCCGCATCGTTTCCATGTATTCTCAGCACAAATTTGCCTGTCCCTGGACAGACGAACAGGCGAACAGACGGTCAGACAACCCGGCAGGCAGGCAGACAGACAGACAGAAAGACAGGCAGCAGACAGGCAAGCAGACAGAAAGACAAAAATACAGAAAGGAAGACAGACAGTCAGATAAACGGATAGACAGGCAGACAGGAGAGCAGACAGACTGACAAACAAGCAGGCAGGCAGGCAGACAGACAGACATTAACACTCACGTGCTGAATATTTTTAAATACATGTAATTCATATTGTGTATATTTGTTTATTTTCATCTCGTTTGTTGGATTCTGGGATGCAAAGAATGACAAACAGCTTTCCTATTCCGCAGCAAGATTTTGATCAAAGTCAAAGTACATCATGTAGGCCTATCATTAATCAAGGTTTTATATCAAATTTTGTGTAACCTGACAGATTTTAGACCCAAAAAAAAAAAAAAACGTTTTGGGACAGTCCTATTTTATTTCAAACTTTACTCATCATATGAATTAGACAAAATTTGGCAAAAGATTGAAGTCTTGTTCTAAGGCCACCCTCCAAGTGGAAGGAGTCTTTTTAATTCATTCTTTTTTATGTACTTTCAGTAAAAAAATATTTGTTGGCGGGTAGGGGGTTCAGCTTTGAAAGTATTCTGGTGTTCGTGTGATACTCTTCGTGTTACTTTGACATATGCTCCACAATTAATTAATTACTTTGACATATATGCTCCACAAAGGTGTTCTATAACAGAAATAAACAGGAGAATAATTAAGTAATGATGGCCAGGGAACTTTCAGCTGGGGAGGTGCAGAAAGCACTCAAAAGTTGTTTCAGTAGGTATCCCAGACTAATTTTCCATTTCCTTAAACACAGTATTTTTTTTAACTGATTCAGATAGTGCTCAAGAAAAGATGGATCCCAGTTTTTAAATCATCAAAATCGGTTAAGAAATAAAAAAGTTATGAATTTTTAAATTATTTATTGACAGAATTTTCACACTCAATTTTCAAAGCTGCGATGTCCCATGTTTGCGGTACTGTAGAATTCACAACAACAAACTAAACTGTGTTATTTTATATGCATTCCAAAGACATATGTAAATAAATGCAGAAAAATGAGAAAGAATAAATAGGTCTTGATCCTGTTTATTTAAAAACCATGTCAAAATTGAGAAAATAAAAAATGTGATTTTGACAGGTTCATAAATCCAGTGTTTTCCATACAAATCGCAAGAAATTCCTTCAGAGTAAAGTTAGAGTAACAGTGTGAAAGCCCAATTTTTTTTGGTCAGATAGGAGGAATATTCTCTGAATTATTGCTTTACAAAATTTGTTGAGCAGCCAAAACGGCTGTTTGGAAAAAAAAATTGACGAAAACACAATTTTCAACATAAAAATTGCAAAACTTAAGATACATGCATGAAACTTTGCATGAAACTGTTTTTTGGGACAGGGAACCATTTCTGGCACTCTTTTTTTTGGATTATAAGTGAATTTACCAAGTTATTAGCAAACTTGAACGCTTGACACTCAATAACTGAAGGGTAAACAAGACCACGAGACACTGAAACACCAATTTATACCAAAATATGCTTACAAATGATTATACAACCAATCTGTTAGCGCCTGCTATTCATTTTTTGATAGAAGGAACAGTAATATTGACAACATAGTTTTCTATTAACAATCAGACAAAATATGACTTATTTACAGAAATATTGGATTATTTGGTCACATCCAGCTTTAAAGTATTCAATTCACACATACATGTATTTTTTCTTTCTTTCCTGTAATTGAAATTGAGAGCAGTAAGATTATAAGCATACAAGTTACAACTGCCATGAACTTATTTCAGACTAAAGAGTCATGATAAGTTTAATAACGTATCCATCACTCTGGACGGGCTCGCTTCCTTGGTGGCATATCATCAGAGGCATCAAAACCTAAATGATTACATAGTCTTGTGTATAAAGTCCTTACACATTGCCTGCTGAGAGAATTTTCTCACGCAAGATAATTTTACGGTAATTGATTTGGAGCAAGCTGGCATTCAAGTACTAGCCTACTGATGATTTCTTGACAATTGCATTAAAACATGATTTTACAATCTTCAAGATCACAATATGGAGATGATAAAAATGTTGTCAAATTTGTTTTTTCTAAAGTGAACTCATCTTCATCAAAGACAAATGAAAGAAACTGAATATCAAATTCAGCAGAGTCCCAAATGTCGAAGGCTGTTGTCATTTTAGAAACATACTGTGGGAATTCCCCATAAGATTTATGACTATTCTGTGAACATGGAGCTGTGAAGCATTTATGAAATAAGGCAACAGAAGCAACAGATGCAATCAATGCTTTGTCTTGTAAATCAGCACAAACCCTTCTGAATTTCAAATTTGAATGTGACACAAAGTCATTTAAAAAGGTATGTAGGCCTGTGTCTGACCGATGTTCTATTATGGCCGATGCAATTTCAAAAAGATTATTGAATCTGTTGCTTCTGTAACGTGAATTTGGAAGACTTTCCAATCGTATCATGATAAGCAAGCCACTCTTGCCTATAGCCATTTTTTTCATCTCCACGTGGGCAAAGCACCTCCGCAGCAGTTCTAATTAAACGGAACAGCGATCATTGCACTCAGAATAAGCCTAGCCATAGTTTCGACCTTCTCTTTGGTGCCAGTGCAGATGAGATAGACCTCCCAGCAGAATACCCATGGATCCACTATAAAAATTGAAATATCCGTCTGGCGAACGGAAGAGGTTAAATGTCGAGAATATGATATCGATAGATTAAATGGGTTCGCAAATTAAATATTTTATCATGGGTTCGCAAATTAAATATTTTATCATGGGTTCGCAAATTAAACATTTTTGGGTTCGCAAATTAATTTAATGCTCCCAACTGAAAATCTACATTCAATTTCCTTCAATATGACATGTTATATGACATGGGCGTTTAATCAATGTAGGCCTACAAAGTGATGAAACTCAGCTTCTTATGACAACCCTGTCAAAATTTTGGGCAGGTATAAAAAAAATTCCGTCGGAATGTGAAAAAAAAATTTTGCCGAGAGAGTTAATTTATTCCAGTTTAAACCAAATTAAACATGTTTCAAGGTTAGTAACGCACTAAATCAAGCATATTTTACGTCGGCCCTGAATCTGTCTTGAACTTCCTTTGAATCAACTACTAGTAGTTCAGTCTGCCCTTGGCCTTTACACCTCACTTTTCTTGTTTTTATTTTTCTTGTTGTGGAAGGGATTCGTTTTTTAGATTTTCACCCGGGTAGCGGCCTGTTCGGCCTGCTCTTTTCGATTTCCAGCTGCCAAGGTATCTTTAACGTGCGCAACGCGCACACCGGTCATCCGAATTTTTCGGCTTTATCCGAGAAGACTAGGTGCTCGATCCTACCTACTCCAGGATCAGGGACAGGAAAATAGGAGAAAAATGCCAAACTTCCAACATGCCTGGACAGAGTGGGATTCGAACCGGGTACCTTCGACATGAGAGTTGAGCACCGTGCCTCTAGGCCACCGTGTACGCTGAGAGGTCCAGATTAACCCTTTAGTCTACATTTCATACCAAAACAGAGGCAAAACAGACATGACTCAGTGGGTTACTAATCTTACAGTGTAGGGAGAATGGCACATTTATACATTTCTGGGCATTCTCCTTCAGCCTCTCCCTAACAATGATGTTAGAACCACAGACTAATAAAATACTTAGAACCTTGAATATTTAAATCTTAGTGGCAACACGGGCCGTTTGACAGCCTTTGAAGAAATCACTTTGTCTGGTTGCAGTATTGGAGAGATTGATTTGTTAAGGCTGAACCCATTCGGTGGCCGGGTATAAATAAAAGAAGCAATCTAGGAGCAATTTAATTAAAAGTATAGTAATCAATTTATCATGACATCGATTTTGCAAAACACAGTCTCCCAGGCACGGTGTCATCAGGGAAAAGACTTTTGAAAGGCACTCAATTGAGTTTCATGACAGCCGAAAGAGACTCGTGAAGACAAAATTAATCGAAAAAAAAATTTCATTTTTTTGAAAAATAAACCCCAGGATATGGGATTATCAGTAGTTGTGATCAGTCCTACAAACTATCTACGTTTGCTACAAGGGAAGTAATTCCAGCCTAAATAGGCCTAACCTCTCTTATGATCAGTTAACTCCCCTATGATAATGCCACTGGCAAGCATTATTTCATTCAAGGCACCTAGGATGGCGAACATTCTAGTCGCAATTGCAACTTTAATCAATTTTTGTTTTAGATTTGGTGAAAACTGCAAAATCACTATGAATGGATAACACTAACATAATCGCAGTGATTGTACTTAATTCATACCACATTCTTGTAACCTGTAATAGTTATAATCTTCCCTGGGAACAGCCTTGATGAATAATTGTCATTACCCTTTCTTCACTCAAAGAGCCGATTTGGGGCCATTGTTTTTTTTTTGTTGTTTTTTGTGACCAATAGCTATTGGACTGACTGCATTATTAATGTTTCATACTTCTCCACAAACATTCAGCACAAGAATAAATGTCAGAGAAACATTCAAAAGTTTGTTTTGTTAAAAATAACTTTATTATTCATACACATATCTATAAATGTAAAAATTTTAATCTGTATTTACAATACTATAAATAGTGTTCCATGTCCTGCAGCTCATTATAACAAATAGGAAAACATCTTAAATGACAAAAAAAATGCTAGTACATGTAATATAAAAATAAACAAATTATGAGCAATCTGGAATGCACAACCAAGGAAGAAACCAGGAGAGGACAAAAACTGTCTTAAACTTTTTTTTAGGTGATCAGAATAAAGGCCGGGCTTATCCTGGCAGTGTCCAGGGACAGCATCTCGGTGGGGGATGCCGTCAGCCAAAAGAGATTTTATGCATTTTTAAAGCAGAATCAAATTACATGTATTTCAAAAAGTTTCCTTTAGTCAGTAAACAATAGTTTTTAAAATTAATCCGCATTTTCTCCTGACCAAAACCTAAAAATGTCAGAATTCCAACATTTTCAGAATAGGCTCCATCCTTGTACACAACCTGTGTATTCACTGTCATATTAAAAATTACGTGTCTAAATGTGAAAACATTGCATATATTCTTTTTTTTACAAAAGACAGATACAAAACAATGTAACAACACTCTGATTAGATACTTTAATTCTTGCGATGGATCTTTCAGGGAACACATCACATATTATATACTTGTAAGAAATGTGTACATGGCAGTGTGGAAAAAGTCAAAGCATGATGGACGTTACAATCTATTTGTTGGTTGTTCGGAATGTGAAATCTGTTTATTGCTCAATGCAAAAATGATGGTGGAGTGCCTTAATCAAAATAAAGCTTGTTACTGTCCATGGCAGTGATGCTATTTCTCCCGAGAAAATAAGTGGGAGAAGGAGAGAGAACAATGATAACTGATGTTCAAACAAAAATATGAATGAGATTCTAACATCAAATTGACTCCAATGGACTCTCTTGAAAGCATGCTTGTGTTAAGAAATTTTCAAGCCTGAAATGAAATATTTACATGGAAATTTTCATGGCTTAGGCTTTCCAAATACGGTTTGAGCCTGTAATTAGTGTAATATCCAGTGGTATTTTCCATCAAGCCAGATTGCTTAGTGTGCTCAATTTTGCAGTGTCTGACAAATACTACAGGCACGATTCTCTTTAGCAAATTCATAAAAATCATCTTTAGTGGAAAAACTGACAAAACATTATAGGCTATCACAATCATGGAGTGAAGGAATGTGTCATTTCCTTATATTTTACTGTATGCACAGATTCATTGTTACGATGACATTTTAATTGGGCAGTGTGTTAAATGGAACAGGTATCAACTCGCAGTTGCATAGGTGGGATCACGCTATATGATATTTGGGCAATTTTATTGTGACATTCTAAGAATTATGACATTTTTACATTCAACATAAGTTAACCAAAAACTCTACAGCTGGAAGATATTTCTTCACAATTGTTAAGACCTTATAATTTTAGGTTATGTATATTAGAAACAAGCACCATGAATTCAAGATAAAGGTCTCAAGTTAGGCGATTTTATTTTTTTTATTTGTCATAAAATCTTTGGAAAAGGTGTTCTAAGGCCCTTAATCATGTTTAGAATTCCTGAAAAATGCCCATTTTCACAACTTTACAGGTCATATTGTCATTTTAAAAGTAGCACTTGTGATACACAGCGAAACACATCAATGTAAATCGCTCTAAAATTTGTCGGTATAAATTGCACACGATAAAGGTGTTGGTATGTGAAAGATGAGAGGATGGAATGGCGATCTTGAGATGTTGGGAAATTGTAATGTTAAAAAAAACATTTGATATGCTATAAATTTTATAATGCATAAGTGATTAGTATTGCTAGTCAAAAGATGAAAATGTTTCACATTATACACCAAAAGAATGCACAGTTATGTAAATATATGCCATTTTTTCTAACATGTAACACCGATCATGGCAGTATAATATAGTAATGCCAACTGATAAAAAATGAACTGGTGAACATTGCTGGAGCTGAATTGCTATGCTGTTTCCAAATAAATACAAAGCCCCACTTCCATGAGATTGAAACATGCAGTACACAGTATGTGTGATCCAGTGGGCATTGGGTTCAGTCATAGGGTTCATTTGCACACACCAACTCATGCATTTATACAACCAGTGTATCAATGACATGTTACACCACTTTCCCTACATTCAGCCACTAACCCTTCTTACAGGCTCGAGCATAAGACTTTGATGTTATCCAGTGTTCTTCCGCTATTTGGTCCAGGCAACACATTTCCCCATTACTAAAATCCCTGGATAAACATTTTTTGGCTGCCAATCTGAAAGAACTCACTTGCAGTCGAGATATATAAATATACAGCTCAAAGAATGAGAGAGAGTTCTTATGTGACCAATACTGGAATTTCTGGGTGACTGCATATCAGTGCCACAATTGGCTTTCGTGAACCCTGCACTGTGGCTGCTAAAATATGACAGTGTTTAATTTACAACGAAATTTCAAGTGACAAAATCCTTATTTGCGTGAATAGAATGAAAACAGAAATGAAACCAATGTCAGTATAGAATAGAATTACACAATTATAACGACACCTCAAGAGAGGATGACCAGGATACAGACTTCCTATAAGAATAACAATATCCCAAGAGTGTTATGGGAAAGGCAGGCGAGTTCTCCATTGGCCAATATTAATGAGAAAACATGCGTTCATGACCAGGGTGTGGCCTGGCCCCAAAGAAGTCAAGGACTAAAACACTTATTGGACAAGAGTTTGCTTCATGCAAAGATTTCCTGCAGTCTCATTCATCCTGGAGTTTCAGTTCATTCCATATATTATATACTGTTTACACAAAGGAAAGAAGTATCAGCGGAAATGTGGAAGAATTAAAATTCTATATTAATGTAACAAATTCCAAACTGGAAAATGTACTTATTATGACAGAACAACAATCACAAACGAACAAGTACAACACTTAACAGAACAACCAAACAGGCTCACACATTTATTATATATTAAAAATACGTTCAATTACATACAATACAATGGTCAATTCAAATACCGTACAATGGCCATTCTTCCCACAGTCACCCTATCTCCGGTTCCACAACCGTACAGTCAATGCTTTACACTCTGACTTTCCAGGCCCCTACTCGACCTAACATCAACCCCTGTATAAGTCGTACTACCGAACTATCATGTACATAACTTAACATCAACACCTGTACACTTCGTAGTACAATACTATCATGTACATGTACATAACTTGGAAATATAGCTAGCCCAATTCCCCGAACCAGACTGCCACTGCTGCTGGGCTGCCTGTCGGCCTTACGCCCTAGTCTGCACGGCTCCACAGCCTGTCCCCGGCCTGTGTCCGTCCACCGCGGGTGGCCTCACTGCCCGACCCCGGCACCTATAAGAATAACATCACATCTCTATAACATCATACACTTACTATCCACTTCACCACTCATTACGAACCATCAAGCGTACACACAACAGTCCACATTTCACTCACCACACAGCTGCGCCTCTCTTCTGTAACACACCTCCACCGTATTACACAGTACTCAAACTAGGCTAGGAATCCACACTCCTAACGTACAGATCTCGCTCTATGTTCACATCTATTAATACAGTAGCACATGACTTGCACACTCCTCGCATATACTTATTTACATCATGGTCATCAGAAGAATATAGTACATCAATTATCAATCATAGTTCAACCTACCAGTCATCACTGGAAAACAACACTAACACTAGTCTTCCGACTGCTCTCTTTATGTTCGCCCTCTGGGCTCTCTCTTGCGTCCGTCTTCTTAGGACTCTCTGTGTGCAGTGACTGGTAAGCACACAGATCTCGCCTCGTCCAATCCCAAACTCAACATTCCACGCTTTCCATTAATTGTCTGCCGTGAGTTAATATTACTATACCCCCTTCTCCCCGTAATTATTGATCTTCGCTCACTCCACGTGACAATTAACACACAGCAGTAAGATACCTAGTAAACATAAACAGGTAAAATATATATAAAGTAATGGATCCTGACTGCTGACAAACACATACATAATACATAATTAAGTATTACTATAGATTGCAGATCACAATTCTCAAAGCTCATATCACAATGTATAGACCTGTCTTTTATCCACTGAATAAGATGATGACAGGTAAGACCCTGTGCAAGGTTAGAACACAATATGGATTACCTTTCATTTGAGACCATTCAAACCAAAGTTATTATTCATACTACATGATATGTCCGGTAACCTCTTTGGTCTGTGCTCAGGCGCAGTCAGTTTCCAGGAAGACTTGAAGCATCAGTAATGACCACACAACAATCAGTCAAAGTCCTCAAAGAATAATCCTGTGAAATGAAAGAAAAGACAATATCTTTGATTAATCCATAGTGAACAAAAATGCTACAGCACGTCACAAGATCAGCATTTTGCACTGGATAGTGAGAAAAATATTACAATAGATATTAAGGGAACAGTGTTACTGTACTGAAATATGAGAAACAGGTAGTACCGTATGTCTTTTCAAACAGTTCATCTAAATAAATATAGATGAGTCCCTTTTCAGAATGTTTCTATTCGCATATCGCTGTCCTAAACCATGTGTCCTCAAGCTGACCACATTTCTGTGTCTTGGTATTGCTATTTCTCTTCTGAAATGCCCAAAATTCTTCCCAGTGAGAACCACTGTTGTAGATTTTAAATTCATTGTCATATTCCCATATCTGTAAGAGCCTTCTGAATGTGAGAGTTTACCTGCTATGCAAGCTGTAAAAAAGCAAGCTACGTTTCCAGCGATCATTGCTCTCAGAATAAGCCTAGCCATAGTTGACCTTCTCTTTGGTGCCAGTGCAGATAGACCTCCCAGCAGAATACCCATGGATCCAAAATTGGAGAACCCACACAAGGCATAAGTAGCAATCACTTCTGAGCGTCTCTACAAAAGAAAATGACACAGTGTAATGCAGTGTACCTCTAATTAATTGTCATCTTGTAAGAAGGTGTATAATATTCCAGTTTCCTCAAAAAGAAAAAAAAATTACGGTATTTAAAGTAGCATAAACTCTAAATTTACTATCATCTGTCAGAAATAGCATAGTATTCTATCTTCCTGTACAAAAGGAAACAACACAGGATACTGAGCATTCTAATCAGTTCTGAGAAATGACATGGGATTCTACTTTTTCACTCAGTCCCTTAAGTGTAGGAAACAACATAATATAGTGTAATCAGTATAATCCATGATTTATTGTCATTTAACTCTTTGAGATCAGAGTTATTTTTATGTTTGGACAGACTTTTCCATAGTCTGTATTTATAGACAACGCACTGTGCGTTGGTCCGTCAGTTTGGGCTAGACCTAGCGACGCAGTGTGCATTGCTTTGATCTTATAAAGTTAAATGTGTTGTCATTGTAATAGTGCTTTTCTCAGTTACTTGTAAGTTTGACTTACTGACAAGACATATTACTTTACAGCAAAACATGTCCATATTTTTCCAACTAAACATTTTTGCATTGCCATTGGCCCCGGTAAGTCATACATGCATGTCATTAGACCACTTTAAAAAGTAAGTATTTTTTGCCTTTTTGGTCAAAGCTAAGGTAATTAGAATGCAGTGCAATATTTTGTTGGTTTCATGACGAAAGGGCGAATGGATAACAACAGCTGTAGGCCTACATCTTTTCTCATCTCTATGACAAAAGGGCGAATAGGTCAAATCTGAGATATTTACTCTTTTATGATTATCAAAAATATGTTGTGGGGGGCTTTACCTAACACGAGCAAGTTTGTTAAACCTCATTTACTTTTTGTGTTATATAGTATGACAAAAGGCAAGAAATCGATGGTAAGAGTAGCACAGAATGATCAAAACTGAATTTCTCGCAATACCGGTACTGATTTTGGCAGTTTGCCCCTTCCTCATACAGAGAAGTTAAGTGTTCGCCTTCTCGTAGTACAGACGCTAATATCTATTTGCCTCTTCTTCATGAAACTGACAATTTAGCTAACTGATGCGATCCTATATGTCAGCTGGTGAATCGCTGCAAACCCATAAAAATTGCTCATCTACATAGAAGATAAAGATTCCATATCAGCCAATATGCCAGTCTGATACTCACAGATATGATTCCATTCTTAAGCACAGTGTTATTCAGTTTTTCCAAAATCATATCATCTCCATGGTACTGAATGAAACCTTTCCCGTAAACTTGGATATAATCAAGGTACTTCTTTTTATTGTCCAAAAGATCTGCCAGCGATCTGCAATACATTATGAGAAGGTTATAAGACTATGCAATGACATTTATGTTTGACAAAAATGACAGTTATTACAGTATGCTGGTATGTGTTGATCTGCAAATCAGTGGCTTACACATAATAATTTGTATGACCATCTTGTTCGCATGATAATAATACCCAGAATGTAGAATTCTGCTGAACAGTATACATGTAGTGTTTCCATATTATCACATTTAACTAAGTATGCACATACAACATTTGCTCACTTTTTACCACTGGCATTATTATTTGTAACTTCTCAAGTCTGTAATCTCAATCTGCATGTTTGTAGCCATGCAACGGAGCATAATTCTATGAAAATGTATGTATACCAGCAGCCGTTAGAATGTTTCTACTTATGTATTTTGTCACAAGCTTTCATGAAATGGCAAAGAACATGTCAGGAACTCCACATTTCATGGAGCAATTTATGTTTGAGAGGAGGTATAAAACAACTCACCTGTAAGCAATAAATTCATTTGTGAATGTCTTGAGTCCCACCAGTTCAGCAACCCTTCGACAATCATCTGGCTCTGTCCCCATGAACAACGCGATGGGATAAAGCACATATGAACATATGAACTGCGGAAAGAAAACACAGACCACATGACACATAATGCTTTCCACGTCTGAACATATGAACTGGGTTTAACTGCGCGTTGGCACGATAGTGGCCACCATGTGCCCTTCAAGGTTTTTTTCTTATCTCACTTTGGGCTAGCTTTCAGCCCTCAGATGCCCATAAGTAAGATCAAATAAAAGTGAAGTTCAATATCTAATGGGAAAAGGCCCGGGCTGAAAAGTATATCTATATCAGTCTTGTAAACATAATAAAAATCATATGAACTGAAAACTATAAGACTACATGACCTGCAAGGCTTTCCATGACAGAAAGACAGACAGACACAAACAGACAAAAAAAAAAAAAGAAAACGACTCAGAGAGTCGTGAACTTAACAAGTAGCTGGACAGACAGCCAGTGTTCAGATTACAAGATTTTTGAAATCATTCCTGTCAAATAACTAAGATCTATTACTAACTAAAACAAATTTCACATCTATGAGCCACTGTAATAATCCCCATCAGACGTCTTCTCATCCCTTAAGCAATGCCATTCTACGACATAATTCAGTCATGCCCAGCTATGCAACAACCTTTGATCTCTAAGAGTCCAAAATAAATCATGTCTAACTCTGTACCTCAAATGTTAAGTTATCCACCCCAACTCTGTCACCAAACCAGATCAGGGTTGCATTGACAAACTTGAGCAGTGACAGGAAGGCTATCACATTCACTAATACAGAAGCAATGATCTTTGCTGAGGTGATTGCTCCATTGCAGGCAGCTTCAATTACATTCCCTTCAGAGCTGAAATCATTTTAAGAAAGGGAAACAACCAATGATTATGGTCTGAAAACGAAATAAAAACTATTCTATTCAGAAAAGATTGCATCCAAAGAAACTATTCTCTCTGTTAATGGGTTATTTGGTAATTTCTTTATGGTGGTACTGCATGATGTGCCTGGCACTGCCCAGAATAAACATGCGTTCCCTCCCCTATCTGTCTCTTTCGCTTTCTCTCTCCCTCCCTCTCTCTAATAATCAACAGTCTTGGTACAACTCTCATATGGGCCAGCCCCTATGCCACTCATTTCTAGTTAGGAAAAGCTTGCACCCAAAAGAAACCATGTGAAATACAGTCTCCTATATGCTAAGCTAATCAAAGGGAGTTAAACAAATGATCATTGTGTTTTACTGTCATGACAATATTTCAAAAAGACAATAGAGCACAAAATTCAATAGTGATATGAAGCAAGATAGGTGGTATTTGTGCCATTTGTATGCATAAGCTCAAAGCGCCACGTGACACAAAAACTGCACAAATAAAATCAGGCAAACTCGGTTCAAAAGTATGAATCACAACACAATCTACGCACAGGGGCAAAATTAAATAAAATGTATCCCTACCACTCCATGCCCCCCCCCCCCCCCAAGCACACACACAAAAAAAAAACACCAACAGGAACTGCACTGTGCCGACGACGTGTCTGCTCCAGTTGTAACTGGGCTGCAATGACACGAAGGCAACTTTCCCAAATGGGATTAAAGAAGTATTCAAATACATATGTTTGTGGAAACAGTGTTGGTGCAAAGTTTTCCCAAACAACTGGAAGTATCCAGCAAGACAAGCATCAGTCAGAACTCACGATTTTTCTATTTTGTCATAATCTTCCTCTTTGACAATTGGAATGTCTATTTCTGGGTAGGTGATCTTGGAGATGGCCAGAGCGGCTGGTGCAGACATGACTGAGGCTGAGAGAAGATGATCAGCTGGTACCTGACATAGAGATTTATAAAGATATTAAAATTGAATTTTCTCTTTGAATCGTTTCGCACCAGCTGCCCAGACAAAAAAAATACACAAAAGACCTACCCCCCCCCCAAAAAAAAAAATCACCGACCAGCACTGCGCTGTGGCAATGATGTGTTTGCTCCGTTTGCTACTGGCTGCAATGACACTAAGTCAAATTTCCCAAATAGGATCAAAGAAGTATAATTATACACATCAAATGTTGGTTGTAGCTTTCTGGTTTTCATGCTGTTGCTTGCCCACATTATTGTTTCTGTAAGACCAACTCATTTTTCTACGAAAATATTCAGTGCTAGGTTTAATTTCAATGTCACATCATGGCAAAAAAAACCAAACTAGTCCTACATTAATACTAAGCCTCTGCAGTATGTGGTAATGAAATCTGCAGATCAATTTCCAACCAGTTTTCCATGACCCTTAATACAATTATGGTGCATTTTTAGGTTAATTAAGCCCACAGTCATTGAATCACTAGGTTTTCTCTTCAGGTTTTCTGTAATTTTGTCTGAGCCTAATCATTTATTTACTTAACTGATGAGTTTTAACTCACAATCTCTTTGTTTTACAGATTATACCTGAAAATAGTATCCCTAATTCTTGCATACAGGTAGGCTGCTTTAAGTGAGATCAATATAAACGGCAGAAAAATGTTCATTTCCGAATCAATGTAAACAGTTGGTTTTGTTTCATTTGTATTTCAGATTTTGATGAAACTTCTTTTCTATTTGTATGTTAGCTCTTCATGTTTTTTAGAAGTCTGCAGTAACTGCTTCTCCTATGTACATTTTCTGACATACCCCAAATCCAATGTAAGCCCCAAGTACACTGCCAGCAATAGTAGCAAATCCTCCAACCATGACAGCATGAAGTTCGGATCTTGTCATCTTAGATAAAAATGGCCGAATCATCAGCGGTGATTCTGTCTAAGAAAAAAAAAAAGTAAAAAATTACGTAACATGTCCATCAGTGAAAAAGGATACACAAGGTGGTGTGAAGTGTGATATTGTATTTAAGGCTTTCTTTTCGTTCATATATTATTTGTTGTTTTCTGGGATCCTGTAGAGGTTTGGTTTTATTTGTTTGTTTTTGTGCTCTTGTTGTTTGCTGTAATATTCTCATTTGTTTGTTTGAAACAATGAACCAGTCATACGACACCACATGTTTGCTTACCATAGCAACGAAGATGTTTCCAGCTGCATTTAGGGATTCTGCAGGGGTGGTGTCTAGACAAAATGAGAGAAAGCGACCTATGACCTTGATAATGGCCTGCATGACTCCGAGATAGTACAACACAGCAATAAAAGTGCTGAAAAATGTGATGACTGGCATAATCTGAAAGGGATGGACAAATCTCATTGTTTATGGTCCCTTGATATAGGACGATAATCGACATGATCATATCAAGGGGTGCCTGCGCAAAGACCGTACCGCCAGTTTTGTAAATTTTACAGGAGAGTGATTTGAAAGTTTGATATGAAGTATCAAATATCTGTTACGACCTTGAAATCCTCATCAATAATTAAAATTATGCAGTACTTAACAAGGCAAAACAGAATATGCACAAAAAAAACAAAAAAAAATTCAAAATTTTCGATTTACGATATTCATGCAGGCATCCCTTGATATGGATGAATGAATGGACAGACAGGCAGATGGATGGATGGATGGACAGATGAATGGATGGAAGGATGGATGGATGAATGAATGGATGGATGGATGGATGAATGGACGGATGGATGGATGGATGGATGGATGGATGGATGGATGGATGGATGGATGGATGGATGGATGGATGGATGGATGGATGGATGGATGGATGGATGGATGGATGGATGGATGGATGGACAAATGAATGAATGGATGGATGGATTGATGGATGGCAAAACAAATGAGAGGGAAGAAAGAAACAGGCTCATTTTGGATTAGAGTCATCAGTTGTGTGCAGACATCATTTCTTTAATTCATGAAGTTTCTTTGTGCGACAAATAGATATACAGAAGGAAATCTTACCGCAAATGCAAAATAATGTATGGTGTAAACATTCTCCAGTTGGATTTCATTTTGATTTGTAGGGAAGAGAGTCACACTGCCGCCAAACACAAACTCAGCACCAGCATTGCTGTAGGCAAGAAATTCTGTGACGCGGTCTCCAAGCCACTTGAAGATTTCAAATCCCCAACGAGTTTTAAGGATGATGACTGCAAAATAGAACTGGATGGAGAATCCCCAAAATACTGGATGCCAGTTAATCTGAGGAATGAAAAAGGAATAATTTTATTTTATTTATTTTCTATACTTTTCCTCACTATTCAAAACTAAATGTTCCCCTACACAGTAACAGTAAAGATGGTTTAGTAATCGTCCTTTACATAATTTGCCCACCGTTCGCACGATACCAGACTCGTTACTTGAGACAAAGGGTGATATAGAGGAGGTCAGTAGATGCTAAGAAAATTATAACAGAAAATATGAAAGATGCAAATGAAGGAAGAAACAGAGAAAGTGCAGAAAGTGGCAGATTCATTTTATAAATTAGAAGTCAAGAAAGGTGAAAGGATTAAAAAAAACAAAATTATGAAAAGTGTTTGATGGATCAACGGAAAATACGGCTAAACTGGAGAGAGAGAGAGAGAGAAAGTGTGAGTGAGAGAAAAAGAATGTAACAATATGAAAAGAAAGTGATGTAAAAATATAATCAAATAAGCAAACTTTCTCTGATTATCACCAAAGGGAAAAATCATAATATTCAAATTTACTCTCAGAAAAATGTTATCTCCAGCCCAAAATACAAAAGACAACCCTAAAATTAGTATGAAAAATGTATTCTTTTTTATTCCTTGCTCCTCTCTTCCAGGATACAGTTAATGACATTGTCACATGTATATCGTCTTGTGGTTCATTATTTATCATACTCCTCATCACTGTCATCATCAGAGCTAGGCAACACCACCTATATAAATGCATGAGGTGATGACAGCGAACTTAATCACTGATCCAGGGAGAATAAACTGTGGTGGGTTCCACCGGGTTCAGTGATCGAGTTCATCCATCAAATCTCACATTTAAACGACAACTAGCGTGCCATATGCATAGCTCTTAAGCAGATGACAAGACGAGGTTTAACTAAAGAGCTGAGTTCATTAATACTTGTTGGACTGTTGACTCGGGGAGTACATAGAAGTGATTTTTAAAGTTGAGCTTCGATCCCCAACTTGAGGTGCACAACGAAATTTCCTGTAACACTTTTTGATTCTACTCAAAGAAAATGTGTCTATTTTTTTCAGGCTCAAAATGACAAAATACTTTTTCTCTTCAACTCCGTTGTGGCTCAAAATCAAGGAAAGTACTAAAAATACAACGTGCTTCAAGACCTTTTAAAATCTGCTCACACACACCTTTACATCTTTCTATGCCTGATGTGATATTTTGTACAATTTAAGGCTCAGCGGTTAAAAAAGCTTTCATGACTACATTGGAGGCCTCACTTCCTTTATAATAATTATGATGCATGTTAAACAATATCAGCCACATGTCTGTTCATGATGATCTTAAAAATTCAAAATTAAGATTTTGTTTAACTTCAACTAGGTCATCAATGAAGAGACTGAAATTGTGCTGGAATATTTTAGAAAGGTGAATACATTACCATGGCTGGACTGAAGGACGTGAGGAAACAGAGAATGATGAAAGCTGCCAGGCCAGCAAGTGAGATCAAATTTCTGGGCGTGTCCAGAGCCACAAGCACAATGATGAGCGTTACTGTGGCGATGCTGCTTGCCACATACAACACCCTGAAATAATTAACAAAACCAATTCACTGCAGTTTCACATGCAAAAGCAGCAGCAATTCGACTTCCTGCCTTCTAACTTAATAAATATGAACTTAAAACCATAAATTTTAACATTAGATACAGTTTCTTAAGCTGAATAGGACTAGTCGCTGTTATGCCGGTGGATATAGACATAGATAGGTAGAAGTTCACAGCAGGATTACATGGGGCAAACAAACAACAACAAAAAATGTATTTTCTGAGACCTACTGAGGAATGGACATTTACTAGAAAACTAATCATAAAGTTAATGAAAGAATATAGCACACAAGGTAGTATGTACATTTTCTGCCTCTGGGAACTCCCACAGGTGCATGGACATAAAGAAAAAGAAAAGCTGATGTTTCCAGCCAATTATGGTCTCCCTTAAATGTCACATCCAGTTTTAATGTCAGTCCCCATATCACTCTGCAAATACATTTCGTTTACTGCAATTGTTTTGCCTCTACGCCATCTTAAGTTTTATAACCACTGTAATTCTGAATAGAAAACGTTAAAAACTGGAGCAAGAATTGGCCTTGGAAGCAATTTCAAGGAGTTATTTCTGAAATCAGATGCAAATTTACACAAAACATCTGCAAGCCACCTCCTTCGCCCCCCCCCCCCCCCCCCAAAAAAACAGCAACAAAATGTACGACTTACCAACGAATTATTCTCCGGATTCGTTCATAGTTTGAATTACGCAGAAAATCACTGATTCTGTTTTGGAAGGGTGCTAAATGGTGACGGAGCAAATGGAGCACAAGCAAGACCACGCCCAAAACTGTGCACCAAAGGAGGCGAATAGAACCCTCATCTCCAAATCTGTAGTACATGGCATATGCAAAGTAAGCCAGGTACAACATCAGTAACACTATCCCCACAATGCGCCATATCCAGGCCTGAAATAAAATTAAAAAAGAAGAGGCAGAAAAATGACTCAGTGAAATGGAAAATGCTCTAAATAAAATGCAGAAAAAAAGTATTCTTTACTAAACTATTTCCCTCAAAAAAAAATATACCACATCAAGATTGTCATGAATAGGTAGAAGAATGTCTCAAGTATTGTGGAACATATTCAAAATCAGCCAAAGAAAAAAGTATTCCCAATTAAACTACTTCCATTAAAAGAACAGCTACATCAACATTGAGAAGAAAAGTCAGAAAATAACCCAGTGATGTGAATTATAATACTAATCGAATGTAATATATTTAAATATGGAAAAAAAAATATCTTGAACTGTACAATTTCCTTACTTCAGACCTCCTAGAAACCAATGTAGAATGTAAGTTTCAAGTCTAAATGATTTTTGCTGATGACCATTAATTTTTTTTTAATGCTTCCTGTCCAATAATTATGTAAAAGCCTAAGATAAATAACTGTGTATGATTGTATGTCTTCATCAAGCTCACAGTGATCCTGCAGGTAGTAGTCCAACATGATCAGTTTCATTATCAAAATCAGATTCTCGGGCTATGTCACAATGGTGGCATAAAGGTGCACAATTGAAATCAACCAGACTGCCTCAGGCTAGGTAGTGTTGAGTTCAATCACACCTCAACCACTCACACTTTTAAACGACCATTATCCCATCGCTCTGAATCCTCTGAAGCAAGTAGTGGGCGCAAGCAAGTGTGACAAGCTGCAGTGACTTAAACCTGTGTTTTTATGTGTACGGAAACGTCAAAAAAATCTATCAGTTAGTAAAAAGAAAGAGTGCTTTCATGTGAGCCATAACGGCGTTTCCGTTACGCATTAAAACATTCCTTCTATTTCACTATTTGAGGAACAATTTGACGTATCTGTTCCCGTTTCCGTTTCCGTCCACGTGGGAACCCAGCAAGTAGCCGCCCAGTTCATTCTCATGCCTTTATATTATACAACTATATATATAGTGTGCCCAAGGTCTATGCTTTACCTTGTTGGTCTCATAAAACGTGACCAGGCGTTCCTGACCGGCCATTACCGCACGGGACCAGGCACTGTGTTCCTCAGGTATGAACTTTTTTTCCTGCAGCACCAAGTCATGTTCATCATCCTCATCATCGCCCACCACATCGCCATTGGGATAATACGTTGTCCTGTTGTCCTCCTTGGGGTAACCTAAGTCTATTTCTACCTGCTTGTCTGAAGTTATTGCCTGATGTCAGAAGAGAAAGGGTACTCGTTATTAATAAATAATAATAGTGTGTGTATGTGTGCATGTGTGTGCGTGCGCGCGCTTAATAATATGTTGGTCCTTGTTTTCTCTCTCAGTATCTTCCTCTCCCAGTATGACAGTGTGTGTGTGTGTGTGTGTGTGTGTGTGTGTGTGTGTGTGTGTGTGTGTGTGTGTGTGTGTGTACACACACACACACGTCCCTCTCTCTTTCTTCCTCTCTCTGTAGCCTAGTATTAGAACAATAATTAGGCTTACTGTTAATGTTAATTTTTTTCCATTCAGATTTTCTGCACAATAAATCGTTCATCTACGTGTAGGCTTACAATTCAAGTCACTAAACAAACAAAGAAAAGCAACCACACACATACTGGTAAAACAGCCAGCCAACCAACCAACCAAGCCATCCATCCATCCACCCAAACATTCTTCCATTCAGACACCCAATGTCTTTCCATCCATACATGCATCCATCCATCTTTCCATCCATCCACTTCAAGAATCAATGTCTGCAATCCATTTCTGCGACAGTGCAGTTTCTTTAAATTAAAAACCATTACCCTGAATAAGCACACATACTTTGGTGTTATTACACTCGGAGCTGGCCTACTTTCAAACTTAGAAGTTTCTTACTTTTTTACCCTTTTTTTCCCTTAAAAATGCTATTATCGCTGTGAATATAGTTGCCAGGATGTCGTTGAAATTTTATTATTTTCCACATCCTTTGTTGCTCTGTCGCTATTGTAACTGTTGATTACTACAGTTGATATGCTGCTGTGGCGTTGCACATGTTTCACAATTTTTTAAATTTTTTTTTGGTCGTCATACTTACTGTTTTAGATGGGACGTGTTTTATTATTAGAACTGCTATGATGTCGTAATTCTATTCAGACTCTACGGGTTGTTGCCATTGTCATTTCTGTTGTTGTTGTTGTTGTTATTATAGTAACATATTGCCATACGACAGCTGCTATTATTTTCTGTATCAAGAGTCTTGGTGAATAAGTTGTTTGAGATGTAATTTCGCTCACGCGAGAAATTATATAATTAGTCGTTTTCTACACGGCAGAAATATTCATCACTAACTGAGGCTCCCGGCCCTGCCCCGGAAAAACCTGCTTCTTCATCTACACCATCCTCTCTCTCTCTCTTTGAAATACAGTTTCCTGTAGGGTTTGGACATTGAGTTTGGGTTTTACTGTCAACGGTCGTGTTAAGATGTAAGTGTGCATGAGAAAACCCACAATAAGTCGGCAGAGCTGATTTTGAGAAAAACGGCTTTGGGGTGAAAATATGGGTCCGACACAAACTTCCAACTTGGCTGTTCTTTAGGGGACCGTGGCATGTTACAGGGTAAACCGTACATGAGCAGTGAACACTGCTCACTATGATCTCTATAACGGCTTAGTTATTAGACTACGGACTCCTAACAGCAATCACTCCAATATTACTTGATCAATTAGCTATTGCCGCTTTTAGGATTAAATGCCGTTTTCTCAAAATCTTGTTTTAAGGAGGTCACTGACTTCAATTTATCAGAAATGTCTTGTCTTCTATTATAATGTACAGAACTCAAAATGTCATGTTGCCGACTTATGCCAGGTTTTCCCATGCACACTCACATATTAGTTTCACTAGTAAAAGTTAAGTGGTTTAGTCGGTAACATTTCGTCGGTTGGCTGTTGGAACCTCGTTAAGTCCATTTTTGGGCAAATTCACTTTTTTTTAAAAATGGAATCTATAGCACGAGACGCATCGGATGCACTTGAAAAAACGGAAAAATTCTGCTTAGTAGTGGAGAAAAGCGATGTTGTAATTCCGTGTTATAACCTCGTTAACGTACAGCTGGCGGAATGTCGGCGCTTGAACCTGGCTAAAATCGTTTGCCAGGTTATGCACCGCTGGCCACGGCCAATTGTTGGCGTTTGAACCTCAATAAACGTTTAATTTAGTAGCGTTTAATACTAAACGTTTAGTAAACGTTTAATAGCATGGTAATTACATGTACCAATTGTTGTCGCTTGAAAATGAAGAAAAAAGTGAAATGTCGACAAATGTAGCGTCGATGTAAAAATCATTATTTCGTAGTAGTGCATGATTGTATCATGTTTACAAATAACGAGACTGAAGAAGGGCAGTCATGTACCATACCCTGTAACTCATAATTATTTTAAAGGGTTTGGAGATACAGGGAATAGGTTATTGTGTACAAAATTCACACACGCATGCACACACACAGGCACACAGAGTAATTAGGTTTTTACTAAGTTCGAAATGACTTTTTTTTTTTAAATTACTTTATATAATTATAGTTATGTGCCAGTAAAATCATTGAGTCTGGCGACGAATAAAAATTGGTCACTTTGAAATAGCCTAGATATCAACCGGCGTATATTTTGAGTCCGAAGTCAGAGATCTATTGTCATTAACGTAATCACCGACGGTAGGGTAAACTTGAATGAATAGATCAAAGGAAGGGCGGCGGCGAGTTTACGGCCTTTGAAGTTGCCGCTCAATTTAGTGGACACCGTCTTTGAAGAAAGTAAGACAAGATCGGCGAATATGGGCGGATCAAATGTGATCAAATAAGGGAATGGTAAATATTATTTTGGTAAATATTTTGAGTTAATTGATCAATCTGCAATTAATCATGCGAATCTTCGCCTCACCCACACTTTAATAGCTATAAATACTGTCAGTCTCATATCAATCAGTGACCAGACAAAGTAAAGCGCCCCACTATCTGAATTTTTGAATCCAGTATGTAACACATAAGTCACTGTGCATTTCCAGTTTGTTATTTTCAACGTTTCCCCTGAGCAGAGGACAATGCATCGTGCAATAAGCACTTTCAAAACCTGTTAGAGGAAGATGCCGATCGCAGGAGCCTTTAATTGACGTTGCACACAAACCTTACTGGTGTGAAAGTAGATCTCTCAAAGAAACACAGAGCAGTTCTCTCAGTGCAACCCTCTCTCAAAGAACTATGCTGGAACTCTCTCACAGAACCAATTGCACAGCTCTCAAAGATCTTATGTGGAACTCTCTCAAAGAACAAACAAGTAACTCTCAAAGAACAAAAATGAAAATTACCCAAGGAACTGAAATGCAGCCAGCTCAAGGAGCAAACGTACAAATCTCTTGCTCCCCCCTCTCTCTCTCTCTCTCTCTCTCTCTCTGTCTCTCCCTCTCTCTCTCAGAACCAGAGCGCCACATTCTCAAAGTGCAAGATGCAGCTCTCTCAGGGGGCAGCTCTCTCAAAGACCAGATTGCATCTCCCTTAATAAAGAACCAAAGTGCAGCGCTCACACCCCCCCTCCTCTCTCTCTCTCTCTTTCTCTCTCTCCCCCCCCCCCTCTCTCTCTCTCTCTCTCTCTGTCAAATAACCAGAGTGAACGTCTAACTCAAAGATCCAGTGTGCAGTTGTCTCTCAAAATCCCTGAGTACAGTTTCTCTCACAGCCCCAGAATGCAGATTTATACAAGAACCAGAGTGCACCTCTTTCAAGTTGGATCTCTCCCACAGAACCAAAATGCAGCTGTCTCTCAAAGGACTGGAGCGCATCTCTTTCAAGTTGCATCCCTCCCAAAGAACAAAAATGCAGCTCTCTCTCAAAGGACTGGAGTGCATCTCTTTCAAGTTTCATCTCTCTCAAAGAACCAAAATGCAGCTCTCTCTCAAAGGACTGGAGTGCACCTCTTTCAAGTTGCATCTCTCTTAAAGAACCAAAATGCAGCTCTCTCTCAAAGAGCTGGAATGCACCTCTTTCAAGTTGCATCTCTCTTAAAGAACCAAAATGCAGCTCTCTCTCAAAGAGCCGGAGTGCACCTCTTTCAAGTTGCATCTCTCCCAAAGAACCAAATTGCAGCTGTCTCTCAAAGGACTGGAGTGCATCTCTTTCAAATTGCATCTCTCTCAAAGAACCAAAATGCAGCTCTCTCTGTCTAAGAACGTGAGAGCACCTCTTTCCAATTGCATTTCTCTCGAAGAACCAAAATGCAACTCTCTCTCTCTCTCTCTCTCTCTCTCTCTCTCTCTCTCTCTCTCTCTCTCTCTCTCTCTCTCTCTCTCTCTCAATGAACCAAAATGCAGCCCTCTCTCAAAGAACTGGAGTGCAACTCTCTCAAAGAGAGAAAGAGAGCGGCAGGGGCAGGTGGATGCGGCTGGGGAGGGGGCAGTGAGCAAGGACATAACATAGACAAAGATAGACAGAGGGAGAGACGGGCAGATAGAGAGAGAAGGGAAGGGGACATGGAGAGAGAGAGAGAGAGAGAGAGAGAGAGAGAGAGAGAGAGAGAGAGAGAGAGAGAGAGAGAGAGAGAGAGAGAGAAATAGTAGAAATAGTAGAAAGAGAGATTTAATGATGTATTTAATGTCTTTTGTAAACAAATGACATGTAATACTTTGTGTTACTAAAGAGTCAAGTGTGAATAAATAGTTTGGTTTAGGCTAGACAGTAAATCATACATTTATATTACATTAATTCGCTCGGTGATGGTGTGATACATAGGAAATAAACGAAGTGAAATACTAAGTTTCGAGGGATAAATGTAAAACAGAACTAAAACGGCAAAGACAACAATAAATGCCTCCGAGGCACTTTTAAACATATTTTTACTATGCCCAAAGAAAGGTAGCGAGGTTATACGATCAGCCAAGCCGCGCGATGTGTGCGCTTGAACCTCGTTAAAGCTTTAGGCAGGTTCCAACAGCCGACTTCGGCGTGTTATAACCTGCTTAACTCTGGTTAAGTAATTACAGTAGGGTTGTCGTCAAAATGCAATACACGGCACAACTACTGGTCAAGAACATAGGCTAGATGCCAAGTTACAGCTCCCAATAATGAAAACTATTAAAGATAATCAGTTTTTTCCTTCTCCTGTAAAATTTTGATTTTGGACTTATTTAACGAGGTTCCAACAGCCAACCGACGATTTGCAAGCCTTGAAAATATTTATTGTAATGACTGATTGATGATTTTGTTAACATGAATTCAGTGTCTGAATGGAAATGTCAGAAGCGTGGCCCAAGATATAATTATGAAGTTTGCCCATAGAACAAAATTTATGTAGCCGCCCAACAAAATGAGGCACAGAGTGGTCATATGGAGATATTGGCATCACCAAATAAGTTATTCAAAGTCTTTTCATTTGGTAAAATAAAAAGTTTTCTGTAATTTAATTAGCAGAGAAAATATGGCCTTTAAAAGACCGGAAGCGACACAACCACAGTTTTGAGAAAAACGCTTTTAACGTTTCGGCTGTTAGTCAAAATTATTGAGGGTGACTCGATTCAAAGTCGGTTTAGTGAAGAGGTTAAACTTTCAAAAGTACTGAAAACGCAAAATCTATCAAATTGACCCTATGGTGCCTTTTAATGATTTTCTCGAATCAGGCAGTGCCGAAATGCGACTCATTTTGTTGGGCGGCTACACATTTTAGTTTGCCAGTACATTCTTATTTTGGAACGACAGTATACTAATAACTACACGCAAATTGACAGCCAGTGTGCAATATATATATTCATAACCTCGTCAATGTCAAAACCATTACAGCAAAGATCAACTGATATCTACAATGGGCAAATCTGAAGACGTTGTGCGATAGCCATGGTTGTCTACCCACACACACACACACAAAATAAAAACAACCAGTCAACTATGTGAGAATTAAAGCGCGTTCAAATGGAAAGTTGGCTCGGTGTCGATGACATGTTATTAATTAATATGTATCTAGGCTGACCTAGATTCAACACTAGAACTTTCTCGATCAAACGCATTAAATATGCGTAGCTGTGTCTGGTTTTAGAATAAGTCCAAGCCGACAAGAAAAACAATTTTCTTTTTCGTCCTGATTCTCACCTGGCTGACAGTCATCTGACAATGTCAGTGGTTTATGGTGACTACTGCCGGGGGGGGGGGGGGGTGATTGACTGGAGGGTGGTGTCACTGTAGCACAGTTTTATATTATTCAAACAACCTTTCATCGTAAGTCTTAGGCTCAGTTTTCAGAAAAGCTTTAGTGTATAATAATTATAATGTAGTAGGCTTAACATTGCGCTTATCTTCACAATGTGGACCTAAAGCGTTTCATAATGAAACAGTAACAACTCTCTCTCTCTCTCTCTCTCTCTCTCACACACACACACACACACACGCACACACACGCACACATACTTTCTCTCATTCTCTCACTGTCTTGTGCACTTGCTGATATACAAAGCATACATGGCTTGAAGGAGACGTTATCAGTTAGTGGGTGGAAATGATAATTATTATTGTCATTCATCCTCTCTGTCAGCCACTTATCAGGCATATTCATCCTCTTCACAGTATTAATCATAACACGTGCCGTGATAAGCTAATCTTTATCTGTCCTTAACCATTAACTTTTCCACCCCGCTACTTAACATAAATCACACAATGAAATCCACTTGCCCGTGTGGCCCTAAAGATCCACATCAAGCACTGACGATTTTAGTAATTTGTGCTGAAATTTAAAATGACTGTAAACAAAATGTATAAACCCATGCTTATAGACTCTGCCATCATGCATCAGGACCTGCCATTCTCTAAAACACGGTCTAAACAAGAACTATCTTGCTTACCCCATCTGAAGCATTCTTGTCTCGTACCTCCATCTCCATTTCATTATTATGGTAGGCAGGGTTATCATGTCCACCTGGTGCTTTGGTATCCATCGTTAGCTGCAAATAGTAAAGATATCTTGAAATAAGTTAATTCACACAGTACCTGCAGCATTATGACAATAACCCCTTTCCTATATTAAATTTCGCATTCTCTAAAAAAATTTTTAAAAAAGGATTGTCACACTTTAAAAAAAAATGTACCTTGACTTGCCATAATTCCATAATCTTGGGCCACGATGTGACCAAAGCTTAAATTTTTTTATTATTATAAATTTTATTGATCTCAAGCAACTGTGGAAAGACTTATTTACATTGACAATTTAAATTCTGTACAGGCTATTTCGGCCTTGTAGTCAAAAATGCTAATTACAATGGTGTATTTGTTACTAATTTGTTGCCAGTTTCCGAAAAAAGTTACTGCGGTCATGTCGCCAATTAACTAAATCTAATTAATCATAACATTAACACTAACCCAAAAAATTTCACTGTACAAACAGCCCAGTTTTGGCACATGTCACAAATCATCACCGTTCTAGAAATGTCTAAATCTTAACAGCTTTGAAAAGCGATTGTTCTGTTTCTCGAGGGTATCAGCATTGTCCCTGTTGGTCCTACTGGACAGCTTTTGTCACAGTACATTAATTTCAAGGGCCACATTGTAAAGATTAAAAAGAGGAGCATCTCATCCAAACACGAAAAAAAAAAGGGGGGGGGGGTGGGGGGGGGGGGATAAATCCATCATTCACTTTTACTTTACACCCAGTGGCCCACTGAGCCTCAGTTCTCCGGCCTTAAAAGTTAAATTATCACTCAGGCTTTGTGTCTACTGCATCAACGACATTGATGCAATCAGTACAATGGGTGATATGACAGCTGTTCCCTGAAGCAATGCAGTGTGTTGTGCTGTAACTTCATAGCCTTAGGAATATAGGAATAATCTTTCAAGCGTTGTTGTTGTTGCTGTTGTTGTTGTTCATCCCAATTCATATGTGAAAAGTAGACATTACTACACCACTCACCTTTCCCTGGTGGTATCTAGATTGATAACAGTCGTCGTGGATCTCGCCCTTCTAGTTGTGACGATTGATTGTTCTAGTTGAAGACAAGCGTTGTCAACTGAAATATAGAGGTCGCATGAATTTAATGACAATCCAAATCCTGACAATCGTTTAGAGTCTTTTTTTTTTTTTAATTATTATTATTATTTGGTTCCATGCTTTATGGTGTATTCAGTCAAAGTTTCTCCTGGTATCTCAACCTGCCATTGTTAGGCAGTGAATAGGTTAGAAAAGTGATCTACTCCCGGTTTTCATTTTTTATTAAAGATTAGAGTGATACTGTTTTCCTCCTTTTTCTTCGCTCAGTGGTTCCTCTCCATATTTATGGCAAATTTATGAATCTGCAGTGCACTTTTTATTATGTTTATTGATTACTGTTAGGCCTGCAAAACACATGATATATATGTAATTATATGAGTATGTCAATTTTTGTGATCTGTTTAAAAGCCCGTCTTTATTTCAGGAAAACCGATTTAACCCGAATCCTCCGCCAACCACTTGATTTCGGATACTAATTTATTAATGCATTGTTAATCGAAAGTAACCCATCACCGTTGAAGTCGTCAGTTACAGTTACACTAATCAATTGAGTTTTACTTTGGAGAAAAAGCACATCGTCACGAGAACGGCCATACAGTGCTAGAAAAAAGCAAGACAATAGACAGAATATAACAGAATGATAGGACAGAAAGAGAGGCTACCTGAAGTGCCCACCAACAGCCTACGCTAATCAAGCATACCGTATCTAACACAAAGCGCTACTTCAAAGAATGGTTTTCTCTTTCCTTCCCCTGTCCAGTGAACATGAGTAGAATGTGAAATTGCGCCAACAACTCGAACATGTTTCTCGTATAGTTTCCGTTGCCATGAGTTACCAGTACTGGAAACGTAGCCTTAGCCAATATCATTAATTTTTGTTATAAATTAATGTCGTTCTCGAGAAATGCTTTACCTATCAAAAGAGTTCATCCGCTATGAACTGGAGCGCTTCAGTCTCAGATGAAAGGAAATCTGGTTCATTTATTGCGCATTTGACAATGCATGATGCTTCATTGCGATTGAGATGTTGTAGATCTTTAGTTAGGGAGGATCGCTCTTCTAGTTAGTTTTATTATTTGTTCTTATTTTTTTCCTTGCTTTCTTTATTTCTTTCCTAGCCCTCAAAAGGGCTCCCTAATAAGCTGCCTTCATCTTGGTCTTCCTTTTTTTCTTCTTACGATTGAGATCAAGTGGACGTGCCAATAACAACATAAAATTTACATGGAATGCCGATATGTGACTGGTTGATGTTGATCAGACAGAAGGGGGATAACAGCAGTGTTATCTCCAGCCCTGCATTTATCGTGTGATGACAACCCGTAACTCGTTTTTATTTCCCGGCATGGTTGGAGTGGTCGCCATCTGCTTTTGAATAGATGGTGACAACACTGGATAACTCGCTGCAATTCAAATTCTCCAATTTCATGTTTATAAGAACATTGTTATGTCGCAATTATAGACTGAGAGCTCTCCAGACACACTGTCGCTACTTCAGTACAAAAATATTCGGTGTGCCTGTAGGCATTGTAATAAACTTCATTAATTTTTTCTTGACATGGCTGAATGCCAGCGAGATTTCTGAATTTATCCTCAATGTGAATTCGTTTCCTGGAGATTTGTGAAATGAATGCATGTTCTCCCCATTTCGCAAGAGCTTTTTTTTTTTTTCCTTTCCCTTTATTATGTGTAACCTGACCAAGTTTCCTTTGTTTTATGGTGTTGTTGAAAAGTATGAATCTGGGCAAATAATTTGGGTTTCATTTTTCACCCACACAGAAGAAGAACTAGAAAAACACGAAGAGGGAGAAAATGCTGGCGGCGGACAACCTGAAAGAAATGGCGACTCGGAAGTGCCAAGTGAACGCATGTTCTCCCCATTTACTACAAAATACGACTTACAGAGGGTAGCGAGCAAATAGTAAGTTAAGGAGAGTCTATGACAGGCCGAAACCGTGGAATTACTGTAATCCTGCTCCGCATTTAGTTACAGCGTGTTCCATGACGGGTGAGCCACCGACGATATTTGCTTTGCTTTGATCAAAACATTACAGTTAACACGAACCCTTTGTGGCCTACAGGTTGGACGTCTGGTCATAAGACCAATGTAACGTGTGGTCCTAAGACCAAAGTTTTACCATAACGTTTTCACACACACGCACACAAAACAGAGTACATTTTAGTTTTTACAATACGACCGCATTCATTTGAATCTGAATGTCAACGAATGCCTTGAATATAGATCCAGTGGCTTGTGCGTGGATGTTGCAGGTTACACCTTTCATTTTAAGCCTGTGCTGGATGTTTTGATGTTACTCCACGTTGATAATGAAAGTAAAAACTCAACTATGTGACAGCGCTAAGAAAGAAAATCCGGTTCGCTGAGTAATAAACGCTGAAAACCAAGCCCAAACTCGTTTTCTCCTTACTATACCTCTTGTATTTTACGGGGAAACAATGTCATTATTATTCCCCACGTCTTCTGCTAGGCAGGCTCACCTTAAAAAAGAAAACGACATGCATTATTACAGCTGAGCCTAACGTTGTCTCTTGAATTTCGGATATCGCTGTCCCGAGTTCTGGCCTACTTCTCCAGGCCGTTATTGTCATCTCAATTTGAATAAAACTTGACTACAGCTGTCAACAGTCACGAGACGCGCGTGGCTATCGACCATTTATAACGTGCTCACGATCATTAATGACACTGGAAATATTTATATGGTAAATATTCCATCTTTATACTACGATGGTTATCTGGTGTAACCGAGGTGGTGTATCACTGGACTTCTAGGCCCCATGTATCACCATTGATACACAGTGATACACAGAAATGTATCACTCGGCTACAGCTTCCACAAGAACTCAAGGAGAGAAACGCTTTTTTTTGTTTTTTTGTTTTTGTTTTTCTGGTAATTTCTACAATACAATAATACTAAATCAACCAATGATCACGAAAACCCTTTAATTGTAACCCTAAGAACAAATTCTCATAAAATCAGAATTTGCCCACAAGCAGAAATGGGTGCAGGGCCTTCCTAGAAGATAGTTTTCTTTCTGTTTGTTCCTGGAGCCGGTACCCGGAGAGAAACACTGTCATCGCTAAAAGTAGTCTTTTATTCCTAGTAAAGAAAGACTCCCTCTAGGAAAATAAAACTCCCTCTAGGAAAATAAAACTCCCTCTAGGAAAATAAAACTCCCTTCACGTAGAAAAAAAAAAAGACATGGGTGACGGACATTGAGATTATGGCGGCTGGTCTTTGACTGAATACCTCCATCTGCATTTTCACTCAAAGCGGTCCATCGTGTAAATGGCTCGAGTAAACCCCATTATGGTCAAGGGGAAAGCGTAGAATAGATATACATGGTGAATCTGAATAATCGTTTCGAAAGAGTTTTGGCATGTCAGTAGATCAATGACATTTTCACTGCAGAACTTCTTTTTTTTTTTTTTTTGTAAATTGAAATCAATGGTGTATTTATTGTAAATCTTCAGACCTGTTCAAGTGTTTTGGGTGCGATTCATGTTTGTGCACTTAGAATAAGGGTGGGAGTTCAAAGATTAAAGGGACAATTAAAAAAAGCGCACGATTCGGTAATTTTCAAACATTGTTCCTTTCCAAATGTGTTCTTTCCTAATGACCAGTACCAAAGTACCTATCCGTTTAATTAGCTACTTATTGGGCAATCCTTATCTGTGGATCAATAATAAACAGCAAATTAAACGAATTGTACACTGTGAAATACGGTTATCTTTCAAGGAATCTTCCGTATGGTGTGCTTGTATTTGTGTGTGAGTAAACTGCATGTGTTGTGATTGGAAGCGCCAAATTAAAAGTCTCCGAACTTTAACGCTTTGTTTTTGTTGTTTTCTTCCATGGGAGGTGACATCAATGCTTTTATATTTCCCTCATTACATTTATTAAAAATTTCCGAACAAAAAACTTGTGGAGCTGGATCGGATGCGGTCAGAGGTTTTCCTTAAAAATGCAAAAAAAAGAGTTTCGATATTTATTTATGTGTGATTTGTGCGTACAGGAAGTAACTCCTTCGCATGCCACGCAGTGTAAAGCCCTGTTCACATGTAAGCTGTTTTCAGCGCAGTAGATGAACGCGCGTCTTTTGCCAAAATACGCCCATGTATTTAATGTTTGTTGCTGTTCACATGCAAGCTGAAACACGCGCCGGAAACCCGCTAGCTGTTTGCAGTGTTTTTGAAATACGCTACCCGAGGCGATTTTTTCTGCTTCACGGCGCTGTTTTTGTAACGGTAGAACCCCTAGCCCTAGCCATCACTTCCCGTCGGTGAACTTGAGTCTTGCTGAACTGGTATTTAAATTTTATTTTTTGAAATCTTCAAATCTTTATCAAATCGGAAAAATAATAGTATTTTCGAAATCAGCGCATCAAAGTATGCAAAGTCTGCGCGTAAGGGCGCTTTTTTATTGCGTGATAACTGAAATATTTATTTGAAGATTTTTTTTTTCCTGAACCAGAGGGAGGGGAAGAAAAGGCGACACACCTTGCTGGTGTCCTTTGTCTTCTCGCTGTTCACTCTCTCCGACCGAAGGCCCGTTTACATACCATTATAATAATTAGAAGCAAGCTTGTGTTGATGGACGATATAGAGTTTAAATACCACAAATACCGGGTACATTGTGCATCAGAACGATCTTGCATCTAGGTCTAGTTCGTGTATCCACAAAATGAAGTACTCTGTACAAGTTTATGAGAAACTTATAGAACTAGTACGGAGCAACCCGTGCTTGTATGACAGCAGTATCCCACAACATAAAGACATGCTGCTCAGGCAAAACACCTGGAAAAAAATCTCTCAACAGATGGGGGAGGATACCATGACATGTGGGTATGGTTTATTCAATATTCAAAACATTACTATTGCTGTTAGCAGGCAAGTTGTGCACTGAAGTACAACATAGTGGCAAAAACACCGTCTATAAAAACTGCCTACAAAATGCGATCCATGTGAACAGTAATCTGCGCGTATTTCCAAAACACTCGCATGTAAAAGGCGCGCTGACAAAAAAGGCACGTACAAAACACGTCTACATGTGTTGCTGGTCCTTGTCACGCCAGCGCCTAACCATTCTTAACTTGGACTTGAATATTCATCGCTGATATCAATTTGAGAGGGACCGGCTCAGAGAATTGTATTTAGTACATGTACTAGGTTTATGGGTAGGGCTCGGCATAAGATGAACTGATACATGAGAATGATAAAAAAAATTTACTCGTACACGGAACTGAGATATCAAAAGATGTCAGACTTGCACAGGAATTGCCTTCTCTTGAAACTGGTTATCTGTGACTGTGTGTATATCACTGAGGGAATAGGACTCCATTTTATAACAGATGTGATAGTGGGCGCGCAGGAGTTTGTATATATTACAATGCAGAGGTAAACTTGATTTAAGACAAGCAACAGCGCTGTAAGACCGGAAAGAAAGGGGAAGCAGTGGGCTCTTTATGTTATCTCAGGGGTGTAATTGAAAACTGTTGTACATGATAAAGTGTGCTTGTTGCCCTAGTCCTTCCCATACAGAGGTCGAGCCATGGTCAACATAGATATTCCCTTATCTCATGGCATGTCAAAAGCCCAATACATGGCCCCATAATATGTATATTATGTAAAATTTCCCGAGTTCCCGCCACAAGACAGGCGCTTTTTATCTCTACGCTATGCGAAAACAAAATAGCACCAGGTAGGGGCGAAGTAAGATGCATAAACGACACTTCTTCTCTGCCCTAGACAAGGGTGTAAAGCAACAACGGCACGCAGTAAACCACGGCCACTGATCAAACAAGGATTCTAACCCCCTCCCCTCCCCAACTGCCCTTTTGGACCAGCCTAAAGACCCCTCTTCAAGTTTATCAAAGTCCTCTTCGTGGCCTCTATGAAAGGATTAAAATAGCCCATTAATTTTGAGGGGTCAAGACGGAAAAAGAGAACGAACTGAGCAAGGAAACAATTACAACTATATCAAGCGACGGCGCATGATATGGACGAGGCCCGCTGCTGCTATGTGTGTCAAAGTGACATGAGCTGGCAACGACTTGAAAAGAGTTGAAAAGAGAGAGAGGATGGAGACTGTCACCAGATCGAGATATTAATAAAGCAGGATGTATGTCAATGCATGTATATAATGTTAGGAATGTCGTACAACTGATACACATTCTATATCGATTTTAGCTTCATGCACAGCGCACGGGAACAATAATTTTAAGTAGATAACAATAACCATACTGCACAAAATTCGATTTCCATTCTCCATAGTCTGTCACTCTCGTTGAATTTGATGTATATTTTTGTGTTTTAAAAGGTTGTAACAGAAATGACAAGGGAACAGGAAGAGGTACCATCCACAACCCTTTTTCATCAACCTGTAATCGAGACGCAGGGGATAATAAAATATTATACAATAGTTGTATTTGTTAAACCACCGAAAAACATGCATACTCTACTGCAGACACACATCCATACGATTATATAAGAGCAGACAAAGCTAATATCCCTGTCACCCAATGAGTCTCCCCGAACCAATAGGCCAAATTAAATCCAGGCTGCATTTAAATTGGCGCCAGGACAGAGTACATGATTATATGTCTAGACAATCCTTTGTGATCCTTTGAGAGACTAGGTTTTCTTGCCTGGACTCGAATATTCATTCGAATAGCTAATAGAATAACGACTGTGTTCTGATGTGGTCTGGGTCTGGTATAACTCCAAGAGAAAAGTATCGGCTTTAATGGCACTCATATTTTGTCAAGTGGCATGAGCTACAACTTAAGTAAAAGTCTGAATTTTACAGTTTCTCCAGCGCAAACTCTCACTGATGAGGGGAGGCGCCCGAGGAAAAAGAACTACATTTTTATCGAATGGATCCACGTGAATGTATCTGAGGCACAAGCAGGTACACAGAATGAAATTTTAGCTGTTAGTAATATAGATTCCGCAGTGTAATTTACTACGAAAAAGTATTGCCAATTGCCATTTAAAAACAACAACAACGAAAACAGGGTAATTCATCTCTCCTTTAGCCTCAATATTTAATCATTTTGGACTTGTGGACATGTGAACCAGAGTGATGAAACACATTTGATTAGGAAAATGTGGTGTTTTTTTTCACTTTTTACACTAAAGATAATTAGAGTATGTCACATCACAATGAATCGTACGTTACATGTACAGCTGACCATAAAGAAACGCCGATGGCCCCCGATCCCTTCCTTTCCAGTAAAGCTCACCACCCCTCCTCCAAAAGTAAATACATACAAATAAAATAATTGTCAGTTACACGAACAGCTGTCCCTCATCTAGTCCCACCCCTCCAGGTAAAAATCACCCCTGTCCCATAAACACAACACACAGGTGTCGCTGAGTTCCAAATAGTTTCCGCACTAGGCCTCGAGGCATACCTGGACATGCCACAAACAAGGCACGAAATGTTTTGTTTTCAGTTTTGTTTACATGCGGTCGATAGCCCAAACGGTAAATTAAATGCTTG
>OZ007567.1:54455141-54545141 GCA_963931925.1 Onchidella celtica | reverse complement strand
GATATGCCCATCTTGTAATGACCTACACAAGCCTGACTATAATTATCTTGGCTGACACAGTTTCAAATAACGGAATGTGAGAAAAGGATCAACCACTCATGCATCAAGAATGCTCAGCAAATTCTTCAGGTAAGCTTGCCATACTAGCCTTTTCAGTCTTTGGGGCAAGGTCCATACAGCCCTTTTGGGGGCTAGATGAGAAAAGAAACCTAACATGACAAAACAAAAGCACAGTGTTGGATTTAGAAAAAAAATGGGAAGGCCCCAGGATTTACATGCCTAAAACTGTAGACGACTTGTTATAAAGATACACCAGATGGTCCTACAGACGTGTTTACCAGCTCTTGGACCGCTTTTCTTAGCAAGATATTTAAAGTGAAGAATACGAATTAGTAAAACTTTAAAAGCCCTCGCAGAATAAAAAATAAAAATGTGGAAATTGTGAGGACTTTGAGGCCCTATGCTTTAGCGTGTTCAGATCATGTCAAAATCCGGTACAGCATGACTAGGCCTAAGTACGAGAAAGAAAGACAAGCGGCACGAATTTAGGAATGCCCGGCAACACGCATGAAAGTCTTTATACCAGTCCTCCGTTTTTGTTCTCATTTAAATTTACCTTTTTTTTTTCCTTACACACATAAACGCTAAGCGAGCCGCAAGCGGTTCGTCCATGTCCTAAATCTAGATCTCATTTCTCATCGTCAAAATGAGACCATCCTCATCATGGTGTCGCTGTTGACTAAACGTAGGCTACAGTTGATTCATCCACAAAGTAAGAGTTGAACCGAGAGACGCGAGATCTGGGTCATCGTTGAACGGACTGTTTGTCGACGAGAGAAGTTCCTACAGGAGGATAAAAACTGAAGACGATATAACGATAATACCACACCCACGACAGAGGAAGTCAACAAATAAGAGTATAGTGATGATGATGTAACTCTTGGACCACTTGACAAAAAAAAAACAAAACAACTTAACATCTCAGAGATGCAAATCACACTAATAAAGAGGAGTTTTATTGTCATTTATAAACAACAGGAGTTCTTAACTAGGTTGGTGGATGGGAGGCTTTGGGTGGAGGGGGTGGGGGTGGGATTTTATTGCTGAACTACCTAGGCGTTCTGCTTGTCCATTATTGCATCTTTAGCTGCCGAACAATGTCAGGCGTCCCACCAATGATTGTGTAGGTCTTACATAAACCTGTTCTGTCAGAATTCCAAGGATTCTCAAGAATGCTCGCAACACCTTCAAAAGTAAGGCAAACTGGCGCTGATGCGACTGGTTTTGAAAAGCAAACTGGTTGAATTGTTGTGGGAAAACTAAAGCCAAGAGATATGAATGTCGGCCGGACCGGCGTGATTTTTTTTTTCGTACTCACTTTACCAAATTCAGGAGCGGGGCAGCAACACACCCCCAAACACAGGACAGCTCCAACACATCTCAGGGATTTTTGGTGACGTTCAGAGTCGTAATCAGGCACAGTCCAGAGATTGCAGCACCCACGGCAATTTTCCATAGGACGAGAAACCCCTTAGCCGATGACCTGTGTTTGGGGGTATGTTGCTGCTCCGCTCCTGAATTTGGTAAAGTGAGTACCAAAAAAAAATCATGCGGCCGGGCCGTACCAGTGACGAACCGACATTTTTGGCTCTGAAGCTTGATCTGTTATGGGACCCCTTCGCAACCAACAACCATAGGGCAACATCCAAAATTCACTCAATATACAAAGTTTCTTCACGGCCCCTCAGGGATTAGGGATCCTCTTCATTAGTTTCCTAGTAGATCCGCCACCGGAATAGGTTTTAAAAAGTTGAGAATCACTGACATCCGGTTTCTTATCGCTGTTTCTGCAAACCCCTAGGTCAGCTTGAACTCCGGATGGATCTAGCACGTGTGGGCACAGAGTGACATGTGAAAACCAGAACAGACTGGGGAGAATGGACGAAACTGGTCCAAAGTAAAATGCTTAACTCAGGCAGATTAAAATTAATACTGCTTTTATCACTTTTCTAGGACAAAATATAATCTAACTCCTGACAAAGCAAAAACACAGTGTTTGATTTAGAAAAATTGGAAGCCCCTAGGATTTACATGCCTAAAATTTGGAGATCTCTTGTTGTAATGTTATATTGGATGGTCTCACACTCACAGAGGTGCCTACCAATTGGCTTTTCAAGAGTCATCATTCTGCGTCCCCAGTAGACAATGTAATCTATATGTACATATTATAATCTGCGATCAGAATTGCTTGGCATGAAAATGTAAAAAGAGTTCTTTTCTGGTTTCTCAAAATCCCTCAAAATCGTCACCGTGACTTAGGCATTTATCATATACAACTGATGAAAAGAGATTAGTAACCAAACCGACACTGCCCAAAAGTAAACAATTTACAACTGCAAGCATTTTAAGACGGTAAGCCACAGCACGATGAGATGAAAAATTAATACAATGCGTCCGTGAACTCGCTTTTCATTCGGATACATTTTTTACTCGCGGACGGTAATGGACCATGACATATATATATTTTTTTTAAACGCCGTAGGATATTCATGTCATTGCATGACAGTGTCATAGAGTTCAGACAGAAAAACAGACATACCTATGCACAGGCGGACGGACGGATGATAGAGTGGAAAGATAAGCAGATAAATAGACAGACAGACAGACAGACAGACAGACAGACAGACAGGCAGTCAGGCAGGCAGGCAGGCAGATAGATAGATAGATAGATAGATAGATAGATAGATAGATAGATAGATAGATAGATAGATAGATAGATAGATAGATAGATAGATAGATAGATAGATAGATAGATAGATAGATAGATAGATAGATAAGAGTCAAATAAAACTAGCAGAGCAATGACATTTCAGACTCACCTTTTTTTATTGTTATCCTTCAACAGAATTAAACCGACATAGGCACACTTACAAAATATATTATGACAAACAAGTGCTTATGCTCAAGTGATGAAAGACTATGAATAATAATATTCAGGTATTCCCGACTGTTGTATGATTTCGACTGCCCTTATAATTAAATTCTGAACACTTTCCAGGAGTCTCTGACCCGCTTTAACTGCCGTTTTCCATTTGTCACCGCATCATTATACCTGTGAAGAAAATGCGTGGTTGACTGCCCTGCCATCTACGGTACCACTTGGCCGAGATCTGCACCCACGTCCCGGAAGTATACACGGCTCACCCATTTTGTTAGAGAGTGAGTGAACTATAAATGAAGGGCCGGTCCTTGATTAGACCGCGTCATCCACTAGTAACTGTTCCGGGATGATGCACGCAACTAGCAAACATCCACGATTATGACGTCACATTCTACCGGGAGTTACAACATAACAACAAGTTACAATTTATGAGTGTGAACGACAAGAGACGTCTCGGGCGAACGATTTATTTTTGCACGGTGACTTGAGAGACTCAAAGAAAAGAAAAAAAAAGAAAGAATAAAAGAGAAGTTATATATATATATATATACATGTATAATGAAAGAAAGAAGGAACACTGTAAGAGAAGATCGGCAGACAATCCATTACAAAGAGAAATAGCAAAGAATAAAGCTGTGCCTTGTGTTATTATGAAATGTAAATGCATAATAATATAATTATTTTTGTAGGTGCTCCTACTGGTGAGCATAATTACACTACATTGGTGAACAACACGGAACAAGGCTTTTTGTTGTTGTTGTTGTTGCCGTTGTTGTTGTTAAACGTAAATTGACACGTTTTTGCCAAATGTCACCTACTGATTGCACAAACCGTAAACGACAACGTGTCTCAACTCACAGAGTAATGATATTATGCACGAAGTGGTAAGACTTCATTCTCGTCCTCATTCTCATTACTAATGTGGAAATGAGTTTTTTCTCAAACGTTTGATTTTTACTAAGACAAGATAAGACAGGGCACTGCTATCTGATACAACTTTTCTTCATAACGCACAGGTAATGAATGACAAGATTGGTGATGTTATTCAAGTCCGTGATGGTTCTGGTTAAACTGAATTAATAGCATTAACATTAGTATGCATATCCACGTCAGTTCTTTGCAGTCTACACTTTGCCTCGTCATAGCGGCTAGAACCTCTCACGTAGTACATTATAATTATATTAATTAGGTACATTGATTCATTAACTATTTAGTTTCATTCCATAACTATCAGCAATTACTAAATTCATGGGACATAAGGAAAGACGGTATGACATTATCCGGTTAGCTGCGGACAAAGATCAAACGTGACACTGTTTGAATATTTCTCCCTGGTGTTAAGTGTCTTTTTCGGGCACTTTAAATCTATTTAAGTGACTTTAAAATCTTGTTTGACACTCGGGGTCCGACAGACCCCAGACACTCACTCTTTTCATCACAACAACCCCCAACCGAACGTAAAATAGGGTTAAGGTCTTACGGCTCTGTGTATACTGAATGTAGAATGTTTTTCCTTTACAAAATCTGGAATGGCGAAGATATATTATTATACAATTTTGCTGCCCCAAATCAAATTTTAAAAAAAGGTTACCGGTTATTAAAACAGATCTAAGATCATGAGATTCTGGCTATGGAAACTGAATGTTGGGGGTCTTTATTTTGCATCAGTGAAACTTCGCACAAGTTAAGATGCATACATTAAGGACGTGTATACATGTATTTAGGCCGAATACGGCTTTATACAACCCGGTGCTGTGCTATTTGAGCCGAAGGTATCTTAGGCAAAGGAGTGTCAACCGCCACCGCGGAATACGGTGTCCATTGTCAATTCAAATATTATTGTCGATTCAAGTGTGCATTGGAATGGTCCGATGAACCTGGGGGCGTGAGGGTCTAGTCAGTTTGTATCAATGGGCCGCTGAAAAATAAAACCTGTTATACTGTGACGTATGTTTTGTCTTTGTCACAAAGCGCAGGTGCAGGCAATGATACTGCAAATGCGGTTTGCAACCTTGGGATGTTCCGGCCTATGAGGGACTACAACACACCAATGGAAACAAGTGCTTTACAGTTATACACACAAGAAATTTATTGGGACACGTGGGATGGGGGCTTAATTAATGTTAGTAAAATAATCTAAATAACGTGACAGAAGAGATGGACAAATATTTCATACAGACATTATTGACAATGATCAAAAGATAATGCGTGAAAGCAATAACCTAGACTAACTACCCTGAAAGAAAAGGTTTCTGATTAATACAATAGAATGACAGTAAAATGGATTATAATATGTTACACTAAAACACAGATAAAAAGGTAGAGGTTTATCTCACCGTCTCTGCACTTAATGAACGTTTCACACAGGATATATCCACACTCTTCCAATAATTACTCTAACCAAAATGTTACTAAAATTTGTCCTATATTCTGAATCTGTAATCTTGACGATGATGGTCCTAAACCGAAGAATGTCTGGTCTCTTGGGAAACTGGCCTCCACGAAGATAATGTTCTCTTAAATTCACTACAGGTTATACTGTCAATACTGTCCTGGGCACAGCTACAGGATACACTCAATTACCAATATGTCCTTACTCCACATAAAAAGCACTGTTCACATCCACAAGATGACTGCTAGTACTATATAACTAACTGCCCAGTTAAGGCTCTGGTCACAGTCACAGGATACACAACAGGATCGAAATGTCCTAACAATATGCACAGGATACTTTAAAACAGGTGGTTACTTTATGGTCTTGGCCTCTAGCCTTCCCGCTGTTTGGGTACATATCATTTGGGGAACTGCAAAATTTCTCATTTGGGGAACTTCCAAAAACAGTGCATTTGGGGAACCAATTTCTGTCGACACTATTTCGACAAATACTTTCTCTCCTTGTCGATATTTTAACACCAAGTTAATTGCCTCTTCCGTTTGCCAATAAACTGCTTCAGAATTTTGAAACATTTCAAAATTCATAGGTGCCCCCTCTTTCTTTAATCTGTACATAAATCCGTTTAAAAGAACCGCAGGCTTTCCTTTCCTCGTCTCTATTGTGTACAGCTCCATTATAACAGGCAAAATTACTTGCAACAGCTAAACTTGGACTTGGCCTGGCTTGCTTTATATATCCCTTCGTTTCACACACTAACAATAACATCAACAGCAAAAATAATAAACAAACAAAACAAAAAAACCAACCCGAGGCCAACTCACTTTGTCAAATTATGCACTCAACAACTCAACAAATGTGTATCTTTCAATAAAATTTTGCTTTCTGCCCAACCACACATTCTGCCCGCTTACTATCAAACTCACTCATGCAATGAAGTGATTAGAGATGTCCTTTTTTCCCAACATTGATTCCATAATATCGAATAGGATTGTATCGAGTATGAGTTCCCCAAATGAGAAATTTTAAAATTTTAGTTCCCCAAATGATATGTACCCCGCTGTTCTGTACAATAACAGACACGCCGGGTACAATGCTCTACACGCGGACAGAAGCCTGCCTGGTCACGCTGAGACTTACAGGTCTAACACTGCCACAAGAAGCGAGTAGAACACTGGAAATTAATGAGTTCCTTAAGAACTTAAGATATGTGCAACATATGCACCGCGTACATGAGCTAACTTTAACTTTAAGCTTAGACTCACACGCCGCTCTAACCGAGCTTATTTCATGCTTTGACAAAGCAAGAAATATGGTAATTTACTATGTCTAAGTCCTACGCGAACTTGAAAGTCATAAACGCTCTATACACGTGCTAACTTAACACACAGTATAGGCTATGTTAATATACGTCTGTGTCCTACAATAAGAACGACAGACAGGTACACCACTCTACGTGAGCAGGACCTCGCTCTACACGAGCTAAAGTTTAATACAGGCCTTACTAGGCACTGTTAATACACGCCTGAGTTCTAACAGGCAGGTACACTGCTTCGCACGAGTAGGACCTCGCAGTGAGTCTATCGCAAGCAGACTGACGACTCCAGATTTGCTCTGGAATATATACAGAAACTCAAAATTACAGAAAATTACAGAGGGGAAAACTGGGAGGTTCTACCTAGCTCAAATTCGTGACCCATAAAAACGTGCACAAAGATTCTACAGTGGCCAAACTCGGACGCTGGGGTATTAGGTGGACTGGTCAAAGATAATTGCTCCACCCGCAGGTAGCCTGAGACGTAACTTCGAACAATAGATCAGGAAGGTGGACCGATCGAACGGGCAAGTGGACGGTCATTATGCGGCATTTCGTTACAGTCTTCTACCATACCATCGAAGAGGAACACAACAATAAAACGCATGACGCTTATCTTAGATTGTGGTTAATTTCTTTGCATAAGGTGATGTGACATGGCAGCACAGTGTTTGCCACACAAACGGCGGCAGTATTTTTCTTCCCCCCTGAAGCATTATTTAAAGCAGAACACCCCGTACTTATGAATGACTCGTATGAACAGGTATATTTTCACGTTTATGCTGAAAAAAAAATTAAAACAATTCAAAGACTAAGATGAGAAAATGTGAACCGAAATTGTACCACAAAAAAAAAAAAAAATGCCCCTCTCCCCACCCCCCATTTCATTTTGCATTGATTGTTGAGAGTGCACCTGCACCGTTGAGTATGGCAAGATTGCCTTTTTCTCCTTATTCCGTTTGTTCTACAAAGGTACAAAAAGAAAAACAAAATATAGAAGCTACACACTTTTGGTCCAATTTCCTCTTCAAAAACGTATTTTTAAATAATCTTAAAATCATTTATGACGTTCACTTAAACTTCTTCTTTTCAAAGCCAACCCAAATAATTTAAACACGATGTAAATCATGAAGATCTAGGACCGTTTGCTGGTCCAAGCTTCGCGTCTTTTTTTCTTTTTTTTATTACCTTCACAAAGATTCTTTTCAGCAGGGGCAGAGCCAGGCAGTTTCTGTCTACAAACGACAACAATGTCGTACCGTAACGCTATTCAATATATAGGTACCCTGGTTTCCAGATGAATGGAAATAAAAAAATGTATGAGAAATTATGAACAAGCAGTAAATGTCTTCGTCTAGGCGTATGACACTGCCATTTATGTGATAACGTCAACAGACGCCACACACACCGCCACACTCGCAAACAGACGAACAATGACTTATGTGGAGAAAAATTAATATTATGTTGCTTAATAATTGTATGTTATCTATAAATCATTTTTGGGTCAGTACTAAGGGCCGTTTGAACATCCTTTTGGAGCCCTGGAGTAGATTCTTTTATACATGTAAGGCGCTGGATTTTCTTCCCAATTTCAAATACTAATGTAAATGTCCCTGCATGGACCCTCCTAAATCCTTAGGGCACCTGGCCAACTGCTCAGTGTGTCCATGCCTCAAGACGGTTATGAGTTCTCCGCCCACTATTATCATGTTTAAACTGTTCATGTTTCCTGGTGAATCATAAACAGCTTGCAGTGAGACCTGGAGATCGTCATGATAGCTATTCTTATTAACAGATGCAAAAAAAAAAGAAAAAAGCGAGATATTGAATAGACAAATTTTTCGTCCTTTTTAGAAAGCAAAGAAAAATGCCACTGCCCCAGGGCATGCATTTTGAAGACCCCTGTGCAACAGAGAAAATTGTAGGAGCAACCAAGCGGGGCTGACTCGTTGAGAAAATGAATCATCCATTCACTCCTTTCTGTAGTTGTGTTGTAAACAACTTTACAGTTCGACACCATTTTTCTTCACTTTCTCATAGACGTCATTACCTTAACTCCGTTGTCTGTCAATAATGCTGCTCTATTCGAGGGCAACACGGTAATTCATCGTATCTCGAGTTTTTTCTTTTTTTAAAAATTGAGATATTTGGCACTTTCCTGCTCGCGGGTGGTGTTATTAAAGTTAAAACACGTTTTTTGTTTGTTTGTTTTTTTAATGTCGTAACTATTAAATCTGATAAAGAAAGTTATTCAGCTTTTTGCTTCTTCTGAAAATTTTGAAAAACCAATATACGATTGTTTATCATGCAGCCCTCAATATCTTTTGATGTTAAAGCCATGAATACCATTTAAATGTGTCTAAAGCGGAAGGCACGCCCAAGAAAAGATCATGAGAAGAGATTTCCTGTGAGGGTAAAAAACATGTTGTTCGTTTCCAGATTATTTTTTCTTTCCTTCAACAGAATAATTTGCTTAAGAATTGGGTGTGCTATTTCATTCCCTTTTAAGTCGTCGTTATTATAATTATAAAAATAGGTCATCAGGTCATCCTGACACCGATGAACAGCTGAAAAGAACATGTACTAATAGAGGAGAGACTTTACGACATCGTGTCACTCCACCTCCCCCCCCCCCCCAAAAAAAAACAATCCATAACTTTCAAATTATATATCTTTCTTATAAATTATCGTCCACCCCCCCCCCCAAAAAAAAACAACAACCTATAACTTTCAAATGATATATCTTTCTTATAAATTATCGTCCACCCCCCCCCCCACAAAAACAACCTATAACTTTCAAATGATATATCTTTCTTATAAAGTATCGTCCACCCCCCCCCCCCCAAAAACAACCTATAACTTTCAAATGATATATCTTTCTTATAAATTATCGTCCACCCCACCCCCCAACAAAAAAATCATCCATTCATCATAAACTGTAAAGTACCAGTTAAGATAATCTATATCTGCTGACGGCTCCAGTTACTGATGGCTGCATGTAAAAAACGTAAAGCTCCATGAGGTCATTATTCTGCGTTCAGGAAACATACTGCGATGCGCATATATTAACTACCGTGACTTTTACCTGTTTCTCTCTCTCTCTCTCTGTGTCTTTCTCTCTCTCTCTCTCTCTCTCATTTCTCTCTCTTCATTCTTCTCTCTCCCTTTTTATTCCCTCTCTCTGCCTTCCTACATCTCTCTCTCTCCATTTCTCTCTTTACTGTCTTCTCTCTCCCTTTTTATCCCGTCTCTATCTTCCTATATCTATCTCTCCGTTTCTCTTTCTCCCTCTATCTCTGCCCCCCCCCCCACCCCACTTTCTTTTTTTAACCTGACTGTCCGTGTGGGACCAAAACTTATCTACAACCAGAGAGAGGCCGTTCCTGAAGTGAAATGTACAACGTGAGCAGAGAAAACAATTCCTCCCCCTAGAATGACAAGGTTCTATCTCCACTTTTTGGCTGAACTGAATTACTACTACTTCTACGGGCCTTCTCCATTGTGTGTCAAAGTATCAAGCAGATTCGGTGTGCAATTTGTAAGTATTACGAAAAAGAAAAGAATTATTTGCTCTAAAAAATATGATCACAATAATGAACCTTCAATCCTGTATTTCTCAAAAGTTGACGGAAGGGAGTTTGTCATTCTAAGGGGAAGAATTATTGTTCTTTCAGATGACCTCCTCAGGACACAGTGCTTTGGGACAGCAATTTAGTATGCGGCACAAAAACAAAAGGAAAAGAAAATCGGGTGATTTTTTTTTTCAACAAGACGTACTATCGACATTACAGCTCAGGTCTGCGTTGAAGTTTTAGCCTGCCTTGCTTTCGACCTGCGGAAGGTTCTGTTTTAAATTTGAAAATCTGAAATGGCAGAGAAAGTTGTTTTTTTTTCGGGGGGGGGGGGGAGGGGGGTTGTTTGCAGTTTGCCATGCGTCACTGATTTCGCTTCTGAACCTTCTTTCACAAAAGCATGAATCCTTAACGTCATCACTTCCTGTCAGTTGTTTTGACTGTGGGCGAACCATAGATATTTTATACACTACTGAACGGGGTGAACTTACCGCATCTCGGAACATAATAGACATAACTTTACTCTTTGCCCGAATTTTTTCCGGTCTGAAGTGGTGCCTTGCCTTTGGCGGTTGGTTGAACGGGACAGTTACTAATAATGACAATAATATAACTAAATGGAAGATGCTTTCAACTTATTTTCACATCGGCGGTAAAGGAAGGGTCGGAATGGGAGTGGGGGGGGGGGGGGGAGAGAAATTCTAAACCAAAATCGCTCCTCCGTGCATATGGCAGAGCCTAAACACCTAAACTACTGCAAACCTGCAATGATTACCAAAGGCGCGCTTACAAAGCAGGCACATACAAAACACGTCTACATGTGAACAGGGCTTAAGGCTGAAACAGACTCAGGCTGTTGTACGTGCCCGAGCGGTGGCACGCCGCCTATAAATTTTGCTTCACACTAGCGCAATAGGCACTGCGAGCTGGCTCGCGGTTTGGGCAGTGCCCATTGCATTAGTGTGAAGCAAAATGTATGGGTGGCGAGCCACCTGTCTGGGGTCTACACCAACCTTGAGTCTGTTTCATCCATCAGTGTGATGAAAAGCTGCCTTAGACCATAAAAGGTCAGTCAAAGCAAAGATACTAGAAATGATAAGATGAGACAGTTCGGGGTTTTCGCGTGCACGGGTTTGGCAGCGCCATCTTGTGGCGTAAGCGTGAGAGAAGTAAAGAACGGCATTTCTTTTTACAAAGTCGAAGAGAGAAAATGCCGATTTTTGTTCAGTGTTCAGCTCTCACTCTTGACCTTTGCTGGAAGTTGCTTACTTTGCAATTATAAAGTAGTTCGTTGTAGGATGCCTCTGGCTAATTTTTTCCCTTTTAAATATGGTAACAATGTCACAATCGTTTTATTAATTTACCATCATACCGAAGACAGATCTGGTAAATTTTTAGAAAAGCATGGGACCGAGGCTGGATTTTCCGTTCATGACGTAACTCGCGAGCCCTGTCTCCCAGCAGCAAATGCAAGTAAGGAGGTAAATAACAGCGGGAACTGTGGAGGGTTTTGAAAATGAGTTTCCTTTAACAATAACAGACTAATCTTGGATGTTCCTTCTTCTCGTTCTTCCTCCTCTTCCTCCTCTTCTTTTTCTTCTCCCAATTCACAAAAAATACACCACCGTCGAGAACCACATCAACTGTTGCACCACAGACGCTTAGCAGTACAATCAGGGTTGCCAACTCAGATTTTTATATGTCGCCAGGCTCATCCCTAAAAGTAGCTAAAATGTCGCTAAAACTCCCATGGAAAGTCGCTAGTTATTGCTAATCGCTTGTATATTCCCCCACAGCAGTAATTTGATGCAAATACATATTTTCATGAACATGCCGACTGATGACCAATTGAAATGCATTATACAAAATACACCAAACAATTTTTTTAACTTTAACGTATTGGCAACAACCAACTTTGTGAAACTTTGTCGTAAGCCAGGTTTTTAAGCCTGACCCGTTTCGTATAATAAATAAATGAAATTTTATTAATTAATCCTTGTTGCTATTTACAACTTCAGTGACTTTGTTGTTGTGATTACACTGGTCAACAAGTTCATTTTAGAAGAAAAAAGTCTAAAAGTATCCAGATTTGGCGCTGGAGTTCAGTAAAACTCTCCAGATTTGTCGCTCCAAAATGTCGCTAGAAAAGTTCAAAAAGAACCAGATCAAGCTACAAAGTCGCTAAGTTGGCAACTCTGAGTACAATCGCTAGCAGTCGAGTTCCAAGCGCTGTCGGTAGGCTAAAAATAACTTGTCGCGAGAGAGGCCGAGGAAGCCGCATGCAACATTTCTAGATCTATGCTTAAGCCATCTCGTGGAAAATCTGTTTCTCTCTCTTTTTCCTTCCTACACCTTTTTTTTTTTTTTTTGCTTTGCGTTATAGAAAAATTCATTATCAATTACATACTACATATTCTAAAAATATTTTGATGGTGAAACTGCCTCTGGAAGCTAAACCGACCGGTGTTGTGTCTTTTTTTTTTTTTTTTATGCAAATCCATTGTACGAAGCGCTGGCTCTGCGCGCTGCGAGTGGGCGGTGCCCGTGACCGGATGTAAACGGTATTTTATGAGGCCCGAAGAAGGGGGTGTCTGATCTCATCAATGTAGTATCTTTGCTCAAAGTAAACGCTTCCAGTTTGGGTGGCCCGTTCCTCCATTCCCGTTCACGGCAGCAGCCCCTACACAAAGATTATAGCGGTTTAGTTTTTCCAAGCCAAACATTTCAACTCAAGCCACCAGTTACTCCATCAAAAGCAACAAAGAATAACTGTATGCGAACCGGCGTGTGTCCTTGGACATAAGCGATTATAATTTGCAAGATTTGGGGCCGAGTCTATAGTACACGTTTATTATCCCTGCCAGAAAAAAAAATGCTGTCCAAAATGTTTCACTCATAATATTTACAGAGAACGGGGATGAGGGGTGATTTAATCCAGAAAAAAACGATTTCCGAAAATTTTACGGCGGATATCGTCACTTTTGATAATGACAACAGTACTGCACTATTTAATTGCTCTTGCCAAACCAAGGTTTGGGTTTGGCATTTTTTAACTTCATTATTATAATTATATGTGATTATCACAATTGTTCGTAATTACCCCATTACTTTCAACAACTGAGCTGAATTAGAATTCCTTGCAGAAATTTGTGAACAATTCAGTTGCCATTCATCGCATTTCGACACTGACAAACCTGCGCCTGCACCGAGTACAGATGAGCGTGTTGCAAGCTCCTTGGCGTGTTGTGATAGCAGACCCGTCTTAACGCACACTAGGCACTTGCTGAGCTCAAAGGCCCCAAGGGTTTAAAGGGCCCTATGCATGCACATAAAAATTACGAGTGTTTGCGTAGGGGGCTGGATGTAGCCTATTGCTTTGCCCAGGGTTCTGAAATGATCTTAACGGCCCCGTATGTGTGTGTGGTGGTGGGGGGGGGGGGGTGAAAGCAGCTTGCCCTAAGGATCTCCGTCACGGAAATGCCTGTAAACCACTGCATATATTTTAGTTGTTGTTTTGTTTTTTTTGCACCGTTTATCAAAATTATGCCAGCCGCAGTGAGACCCTAGCAATAATAAATGAAGTGTGAACCTGCCACATCAACATTGTGTTGTGCATAGGCTGCATCCGTGTTTACAATACCTGTCGACAGAACATTAGCGTAAGACCTCCACGAAAGCTTAACATTTTATTTAACGAATAATGGCAAAGATTCCAAAGATTACAGTAAAATAGCTTTCTTCTTACCTTAAATTGTAATGCTTCACAACAGATTACATTAAAAGATGACAATAGCAGCACGTCACCGAGCACTGGGTTTCCCAGATAGGATTACCGAAATGTGAGACAGGTGGAGAACTAGCCTACATACGGTACAAAGCTACCCACAAGGCCGATCTCGCTTTGCGAAGTTCAGTCTTTTCAAGTCACGCGTCGTTGCCTTGCCCTTTCTCACCGATGACCGGTTCAGTGCCTCTATTTCCTTCGCTCTGTTTGCTTTTTTCTTACAAAACATCAATCTCCTCTTTTCCCATACATAGCCATAGTCCCGTTCCACGTGACAACTTCATTGAATTGTGTGTGTGGGGGGGGGGGGGTGATTAGGTGGGCTCGGGGACTGCAGGCCTATCTCCTTTCATAATCACTGTAGCTGGAGAGAACAGGTAAACATGGCAGTAACACTGAAACAAGGGCTAAAACGGAAACATTTATTGCAAACTTTTCATTTAAAAAGAGGAAGTGCTTAGAGAGGGACACATGTCCCCCTCTAAGCAAGTGCTTAAAACAATTAAACCTTTAAATCAGTGGTTCTCAACCTTTTTACAGGTAATCTCTCCTTGAAGGTCCGAATTTTCTTTCACCCTACTCCCCTCCGCAAATCCTACTCAAACCCAACAGATACATTTCACAGACTACTCACAAATTATGATGTTAAGTTTTTCAAAGCCTTTTTGGCGACAGTAAGCTTGTTGATTAATCACTGTAAAACAGAAAGTATTCTTTATCAAATGCACTGAAAAAAGAACAGGATTTTTCTGTTCATAAGAACTATTTTCGCGTTCTGTTGAATAAAATCAGTGGCTGCCCTGTTTCTGCCCCCCAAATCGTCCCCCATTCATGTTTTCACACCCCCCCCCCTTATCGCCCCTCTTCATCGTTTTCGTCCCTTGTTGCCCCTTTCTTTGTTTTCGCCCCACTGGAAATCAAAATTACCACCCCCCACCCCCCGGGGAGGGGGCGACATCGTCCACGCTGAGAACCATGGATTTAGATCTACTAGCAATTTACTGAATAGTCAAGGAAATTGAACAGCATATATCTGACAAGATTTTTTTTTCTAACAGTGGCCATGAAATAAATATGATTCTACCCTAAAAAGAAGCGAAATTATGCAAAACTGTAATCCCTTGTTAGGAAAATATTAATTCTCCCCCTCACGTTTTCGGCCGCCTATCGCCTCCTTCGTCGTTTTCGCTCCCCTGTCGCCCCCTACGTCGTTTTCGCCCCTATAAGACTCAAAATCGCCCCCTTTGAGAAACACTGATTTTAAATAAACAAAAACAAAAAAATCCCAGAACAAAATTTTAATGACACTCAGAGATTGTTGGTGTGCGTTTTGAGGAATACAGAAAGTATTATGGTTGGGGGGTAACTCTGCTAATTTTGAACAACCCTCTATCTACATTAATGTACCCAGGACGTGCGGAAAAACTTAAAGAAACAGTCAGGGTACGATAAAGAGAATGGGAGAATCGTCTTTCCTAATTTGTCTGTCTGTAGTATCAATTAATGTGGGATGGAGGCCATAACAAAACTTAACTGAATTTGCAGTGTCTTTTACGTTGTTGTTGTTGTTTTTCGGGGGGGGGGGCGGTAGGGGTGAAAACTTCTCCACGTTTCTCCTTTTTCCTCAATGTAAAATATTTTGACTTGAAATATAATTATGGAAATGAACATACACTCACACAAAGCTAAATTTAGCGATTGCCAGGTTCTGCTTGAGCTATGAGTAGTATAAAAGAGGCCCTGTCTAGCAAACTGTGGTATTATCATTTTGCATCTCTCTTTCAAGTGTTCGGAAAGAATTTCGTCGTTTGTCCCGACCACTTCGAACTACTGCAATTCTTTACAAGATTTCCTTACTGCTTTCCCGTTGAAAGGGTAAGGGGTAGGGTCAGGGGTAAGATTAGGGTTAGGGTCAGATAAGGACAGGGTCGAAGACAGAGTTAGGGTTACGGATAGGGTGATCTTGCCTGGCTAGCCGGGTGTAGAGAAACTTTCCAAGAGTTCTAACTCAGGGGAAAAAAATACATTCCCTGGTGCGACTGCCGACAACTTCTCCACTTTTCTCCTTCCCTTTTCCACAATGTAAAATATTTTGACGTAATATATTATGGCAATTAATATACCCTTACACAAGGCTAGATTATGAGGCCCTGCTTAAACTATAGAAGATATAGAGACCCTGTCTAGTAAACTGTAGTATAAAATTTTCAATAAGCCTGTGTAACTACTGGTACTGACCTTGACAAGAATGCCACTAAGAGGGGGGGGGGTGGGGGGGGGGTGAGCAATTCTGCTCCAGCTTTATTTCTAACATAAAATGGAACAAGCCACAGCTAAGTCAGACAGTGAAGCCTTGTTTGTGCCTAAGAATCCAGCCCTGTCACCAGTGGCGTCTCGATGATGCTTCATCATGCTTGGGGCCACCGCTTTAATTATAATTATATGCCCCAAAAACTCGGCTTAGACACTCTTTGATTGGATACCTCCTGAAATGAATGCCTGGGGCGGTCATTCCGTCTGCCTCCCTTTCTGCAAGCCACTGCCTGTCACCTCATGACTGTAGACTGATACTTGCAGCAGTCTTGACTGTGTAGACAACCAGTGGACAGAAAAGACTTTGAAAATGAACCCAATCACATAACCGCCAGCTCTTGAGCGCAACACAATTTTCAGATTTCACCGAGCCAAGAGTTCGTAGTGGCAGTGACGAGGTGTTTCATTGTAACCTCTAAAACCAAAAAAAAAGTAAAAGGCAATGCAATTTTTTTCAGTTTTATTATGTCTTCCTTTTCTATCGTCATCTTACTATGTCCACAAAACAGATGAAAATAACCAGAACTGCAAATCTTCATTCAATTTCCTTTAATATGATTTATTATTATATGACAAATGGGCGTTTAATCAATGCACAAAGTGATGAAACTCAGCTTCTTATGACAACCCTGTCAAAATTTTGGGCAGGTACAATAAAATCCGTCGGAATGTGAAAAAAATTCCGTTGCCGAGAGAGTTAATTTATTCCAGTTTAGACCAAACTAAACATGTTTTAAGGTTAGTAATGCACTAAATCAAGCATGTTTTACGTCGGTTCTGAATCTGTTTTGAACTTCCTTTGAATCAACTAGTGGTTCAGGCTAGTGTGAGAGGTCCGGTTTGTGTTTAGGTCTTTATTTTAGGAGGTTCGCTGCGCTTGGCATTTACACCTCACTTTTCTTGGTTTTATTTTTCTTGTTGTGGAAGGGATTCGTTTTTTAGATTTTGCCCGGGCAGCGGCCTGTTTGGCCTGCTCTTTTCGATTTCCAACTGCCAAGGTATCTTTAATGTGCGCAACGTGCACAATCATGGGCCATCCGAATTTTTCGTCCGTATCCGAGAAGACTAGGTGCTCGATCCTACCTACCCAGGGATCAGGGACAGGAAAATATGAGAAAAATGCCAAACTTCCGACATGCCTGCACAGATCGGGATTCGAACCTGGTGCGGTATCTTCGACATGAGAGTTGAGCACCGTGCCTCTAGGCCACCGTGACCCCCGAGAGGACCCGTTTAACCCCATAGTCCACATTTCCTAGCAAAACAGAGGTAAAGTAGAGGTGACTCAGTGGGTTACTAATCTTACAGTGTGGGGAGAATGTCACATTTGTTTCTGGGTCTTCTCCTTCAGCCTCTCCCTAACAATGATGTTAGAACCACAGACTAATAAAATACTTAGAACCTTGAATATTTAAAAGTTAGTGGCAACACGGGTCGTTTGACAGCCTTTGAAGAAATCACCTCTGTCTGACTGCAGTATTGTAGAGATTGCTTTGTCAAGGTTGAACCCATTCAGTGGACGGGAATAAATAAAAGAAGCAATCTAGGAGCAATTTAATTAACAGTAATCAATTTATCATGACATCGATTTTTCAAAACACAGTCTCCCAGGCACGGTGTCATCAGGGAAAAGACTTTTGAAAGGCACTCAAATGAGTTCCATGGGAGCTGAAAGAGACTCGTGAGGACAAAATTAATCGAAAAAAATGCATTAAAAAAAATAATAAACTCCAGGGTATGGGATTATCAGTAGTTGTGATCTGTCGTACATTCTAGCTGCGTTTGCTACAAGGGAAGTAATTCCAGCTTAAATAAGCCTAACCTCTCTTATGATCAGTTAACTCCCATATGATGATGCCACCTGCAAGCATCGTAATAAATCAAGGCACCTGGGATGGAGAACTTTTTAGTCCCAATTACAACTTTAATCTATCTATCTATCTATCTATCTATCTATCTATCTATCTATCTATGTGAATATCTGTCCATCTGTCTGTCTGTCTGTTTGTCTGACTGTCCACACTTGTGTCTTATCTTCGTGTTTCCAGCTGCAGCAATCTGCTTACAAATCGCAGCAACATGATTTTCAGCAATATTCACAGGTAATCTCAGATCTGTGTTTAATATTAAAATTAATGTTGCAATTTGAACCTGGCATCTGAATTGATGTAAAACTTGTCGTCAGTGTGGCGAAAGGAATTATAATGGAACCCGCCTTCCCACCCGCCTTTCCACATTGTGGAGGTTGTTTTTTGTTGTTGTTTTTTCGCCCAGGCTACGAGGTCTCCACAAAATTTGTTGTAGTGAAAGTTGTAGCGATAAAGTAATAGTGATAACATAGTAACAGCAAAAGTGCAATGTCGCAAATCCCCAGGTTAGGAATAAACAAACAACAACAATGACAGGCTACAATATTTAATATTTAAATTAAATAAAAAATCCGGTGAGATTCTTTCGTGCATTTTAACTTGTAATTTGTATTGTTGTTACCTGGTGCATGACGTAAGGTCCGCGAGGTATTTCTTCAGTTTTTAATTCTTTTGGAATTTATTGCACTATTGTCTGTTCGTGTTTGTACCTGTGTGGGTGTATAGATGTGTGTGGGTGTATAGGTGTGTGGGGGGGTATAGGTGTGTGTGTGGTGTATAGATGTGTGTGCGAGGGTGTATAGATGTGTGTGGGGGTGTATAAATGTGTGTGGGGGTGTATGGATGTGTATGTGGGGGGGGGGGGGGGGGGGGGTTTGCATAGATATATGTGTGGGTGTATAGGTGTGAGTGTGGTTGTATAGATGTGTGTGGGTGTGAGTGTGGGTGTGTAGTTGTGTGTGAGGCTGCTTAGATGTGTGTGGGTGTATAGATATGTGTGTGGGTGTATAAATGTGTGTGGGGGTATATAGATGTATGTGTGGGGGGGGGGGAGTTTGTGTGTGTGTGTGTGTGATTTGCTTTGCTGGGTGGAGAGCTATATTTTAACTTTCTGCCAAGGGTTGCTGAGAGTGCACATATTTTCTGAATGTGGCTTTGTTGTTGATTGACTTATTGCTGTTGTTGCTGTTATTATTGAGTTGTTGCTGTTGTTGTTGTTACTGCTTTTGAATATTGCGGCAATCAAGGGTAATGCAAATGACATTTTATAGATTCTGAGCTATAAGTTTGTAATATGGCCTCAGTTTAGGGCATTCTACAAAATTCAGAAGCTGACGCAAAGAAATTATGTAATGTACAAGAATTTAAAAGATCCTGACCTAGTAAGCCAGCAACACTAGCCTTTTGGATTAAGTTGTCTCGCTCCGGGTCATAGCGTTCTACAGGAAGGGCTCCGCTAGGGGTAGAGCGACTTTTGGCATTTTGGCAGCGGTCAGAGTATGGAATATGGAATGAACGATTAGTTCAGTTTGGAGGAGAGTAAATGTCACTCCCATTGAGATGCCATGGTAGGGAAGGTATCAGTAATCGTAGCAAAATCTCCTGCGTGCGCCTGTGTGCGCGTGTATGTTACAGAGTGTCAGCTTTGGCACGCGTATAGCATTGGTTACAGGGTAGTGAATAGCAAAAAACTGAAAAATAGCAATGTCATTTGTATTTTTACATTCAACGGCTTTAAACCATACCCAGACATCCATCGCCCTCCACATACGATAAGATAAAATGAGAACCACAAATATAATATCACATGAGTGAAATTCTCTTTCACAGTGCATTTAAGAGCACTGTATACATGGTACACACGTCCTACACACCATTACATAAACATCCTCTCTGACCCAATAAACTCAGCAACAGGCATACATGGAGTGATATGGTAAGGAAACTTGGTGAAATATGACCACATCTAATAAAAGTGTCTTGTTGAGGCGAACTGCGGAGGTCAAAAACTAACCGCTGTATCTTTCTCTGTTCGCTTTCATGTGTATTACTCTGTTGCTCCTGGATGATCTAGAAATTTGATGAAACGGTATGGTGACTATCATCAAAGATACTAGATACAATAAGATGAGACAGCTAGAGCGTTTAGCGTGCACATATTTCTTGGCACCGCCTAGCGGCCAATGTGCGGAAGTCATGAACAGTACCGTATTTTACAAAGCCAAATAGGGAAAATATTGAATTTTGTTTACCGTTCAACTATCGCTACAGCCCTTGATTGATGTCACTTATTTTGTGACTTTAACTTCAATCACTGTGGGAAAACTCTGGCTATTTTTTTTTTCTTTTCTTTAGTCGCAGTAGCACTGTCACAGACTGGCATCAGAAATTTATCATTATATCAAGCACTCTTTTCATACCATGCACCATGGGCCCCGGCCCCGATCAGCGTGAAAATTGTGTGCACGATTTTTTTAGAGGTTCAAAGAAGACAGTATCTCATTTTATCGTTTCTAGTATCTTTTCTATCATTTAAACTGGATATAAATTTCTTTGCACAAGCGTTTGAATACAGGCAATACAGGTTATGTATGGTCAAACCTAAAAAATGTCGCTTCTGTCATATTGCATGATTTCTTGATGACTGTGTTACTGCTCATGCTAAAATTGAATAATGTTGTTATGTTTCGATGGTGGCTTTGTAGAACAAGAAAAGCAACGTTGATCAGCATTAAAGGATCTTAACTTTCGTGGGAAGTACGTTCTCTGACTGGCTCTTGAATGTAGACATGCACAGTGCAACTTGGTTCCTGTGCCATACCCATTATAATCACCGACATTGAGCATAAGAATACAATATAAATTTTAATATCGCACGAACTTCGGGAAAGACACAACGGTCAGGGGTTGCCAGTTGGGACAGGCGAGACAGTAAATATAATAATTTTTTTTCTTCTAATTTTACTTTGTCAAACAAAATAAAAAGCCATGCATAGTTTTCAAATGTCACGGCTAATTGGCCTATAACGATATTGAAGATCTACAGGTCAACTTGACTTTCGTCCATGCAAATGACAACATGTTTTTTAACAGTCACTGTCGACTAACAGTTAATGTCTGGTAAAAACCGGCAGAAAAATGAAATTGACATCTGAATTTTGTTCCTTAATAAAAGAGACTTTTTAAAATCTCTTTCCAGTTCTTTCTTTCCATGCCTTTGGGTATAGAGAATGCCATTTCATTATGCCAATTCAGAATGACCCCCGAGAAAACAGACCACTTCATTCTTTTTAAACCCTTTTTACAGCCTTTGCTCAAACTATTGAAATGAGTATTTTTTTTTTCTGTTTTGTCCTGGGATTATGGATGTTTTCGCAAAGGCTGAAAGTTCGCTAGTCACAGTCACTGTAGACACATAGCCTGCGCATGATAGCAGTCTCGTTTTCCGACTTTTTCGCAATAAACAAACAACAGGTGTGTTTGTGGAGTATTTTAATCATGGAATCAATTTTATATACAAACAATTATCACAGAGATTATAAGCCATGACAGTATTGTTGAGTTTGGCATATTATGTTCAGATTATACAATAATGACGATGTTTCCTTGATTATACCACCTATGGATCAACCCAATTCATTCCAGAACTCTTTAATTTTCATATGTGTAGATGAGAGAGAGAGAGAGAGAGAGAGAGAGAGAGAGAGAGAGAGAGAGAGAGAGAGAGAGAAGAGAGAGAGAGAGAGAGAGAGCAGACGGACAGTCAGACAGAAATGTGTACTTGTCACTTGACAGAGGGAGGAGAAGAATCAATAATAAATAATTTTTGATTTATCCCAAAGAAGTCATTATTTGCAGTGTTTCAATCTGTTTCCCAGACAGGTATAGTATTACATTCTTGCATTTTCATATAGAATAGGAAGCGACCCTTTTAGATCAGTAATATATATGCTCAGCTCTGGCGATTGTCCTTTAGCTTGAGCACAATGGTAAGAAAAGGAGAGAGAAATATTGGACGGGACGGGGGAAAATTTTGCCCATTTGGATTCTTACAATTCATTGCCAACATGTACGTGCTTACCCCATCCCGCCTCACAAACAAATCTAAATCGATATTCATTGTTATGTAGATGTAAATGATTTCGTATGAGGCGCGATGGCGTCCCCAAAGCACAAAGATTTCTCATCGTTTGTGGCGAATGTTATATAATATTATATATAATATTCATTTTCAACAGTCTGCTCTCTCAGATTCATTATCTTCGTGCCGATTTGACGACCCTGCTCTTGTTTCTGTACAAAGGCAGTAGAAACTGTGAAGTCAGTAAAAATATAATGTCTACCTAGCGTTCGTTTTATCTGAAAATTCAGATCTTGGAAGCTGGCGTGTTTTGAAGATAGTGAAGAACACGGTAAAATTTATACACGTATATAATATGTACATAGGTTCTCTCATTTCACGGTCAATTTTAGATGCGCCACTTCTCCTGTCTTTGCTGCGCCTTGACTTGAGTACTGAGAAACTGGAGATTCAGATTGTTTGTGTCTCTTGTAATCGACTGAACGAAACAGAAGTAGAGGAGGATGGTGGTGGATTGCCCGCACACAGGCTTAAACAGGATTTTATTCGTCTCCAGTAGTTTTTCACCTCATTGTTGATATCCCGAAACACCAGCCACGAGAGAGGCAGGAGGAACGATCGTGCCAGACATGCAAACAGAATCACGCCAAAAACGGGGAAGGGTGTAGAGATACCGCTAATGTTAAGCCAGGTGTGAACGATGAGCGGCATGTAGCATAATAGATACACCGTGTTGGGCACTGCTGCCCATAGAGGATTCTCAGCTGAATCTTGAGGCTGGGACTGAACTGATTGTGTTAGTCCTTCTGATGCACCATCATTGGCATTGGTATCTTCCATCAGGGTGGATGGAGCTTCTTGGTGACAACCTCGGCTGTAGCACACCACAAGCGTGACCAGAGCTGCCACGCACAAGTAGAAAGGCAGGTAGAGAGACAGGAAGCTCGCTGTAATAACCACTGACTGGGACAACTTCAGCATGCATAGGATATCATCATATCTGAAACTGTACCATTTCCTGACCTGTGAGTTGGTGACTATCAGAGGAACCAGTGTACACAAAGCAGCAATCCAGGGCCACAGTGCCAGAAGAATACCTTTCACAGTGGTGGACAGTGACTGGGGAAAACTTGGCCACTTCCAGGAAAAACGTGAGCTCATTTTCTTGATGTGCAAGACGTTAAAGGTGAAAAGTGTCCAACCTACAACAAAGTAGACTCCATGGTCGTCAATAACCTGAAAGAAAAAAAAAAACCACACCGGAATTATCAACTCTAAAGTTAAGGAGGCAGGGTCACTTAACACTTCCAATACCAATCCTTGGTTCTTGTTTGGTCCAACTCCACTTCCTGCACAACTGAGAAATTCAACGTTTAACTCTGCAGCTTCCGTGTTATGATAAGGAGTTCGAATAAATCAGAACTGTGAAACAGCTTGTTAAGTGCCACAGCGCATTTTACACAAGTGTCAAAGTGCGCTTTTGCTATACCACACTAAAAGATCTCCAGTTTTTCAGGAAATGGAGATAGAACAAAGAAGAACCGAGTCGCCCTGTGGCTAGTGGCTCATGTAATGGCACAGTGCCGACTGCCTTAACCATTTAAAATGTGCGTCCACCCCCGGTATGCAAAGCCCCAAAGTAAAAACAAACACGAGAAAATTAGACAATAGATTTTAAAAGACTAGAAAATGAAAGAGCTTTCGAAGTATAAATCCTTCCATGGGTTATGAAAAAAAAAAAAAGATTATTGTACCAAATGAAATTGCATTTGAAAAAAAAAAAGACAAAATGAATGAAAGAACAGGAAAAGCCGATCACCCCTGTAAATTGGATGAAAGATTCGTCGGCATTTAAAATATGGACATACATTTTTGCCAATTAATGTTTCCGTGTGAGTTTGATATTTTTCAGGTCTTACCATCACAACTAAAGGAAACCTTAAATATTGAAAGATACTGAGATAATGACAACGGTGACGAGATAACATTATGGGAGCTGGCGATGATGATGATAATAATAATCAAGACGACAGGCATGAGAATAGGCTATGGTGATACTGAGGGTGACCAAAATGATGTGATAGGTGCGGTGGCCATTGGCATACTGGTGACAATGAGACAGAGGAAGATAGATGTCCAAGGACGGAGCCAGGTTCTAAAGTTGAGGGGGAGCAACTACATAAAAAAAAAAGTGCCAGGAAACATAACAAATTTTATATCGTCACTGTTCGACTATAATGGCATATAAAGGCAACTGACGATTCATAGCAATCCTGAGCAAGAGGACCATCAGATAATATTATAGAAAAAGAAATGCGCCAGTAGGAAAATGTAATAATCCAACAGATGGTCAACAATTGCCAGGAAAAGAAACTTTTGTTTTCATATCTCAAAAAAGTTAAAAAAAAATGACGTATGCCGATGGCGAAGAGCAGGGGCAATACGAGAACTAAAATGAACCACTGAAAAGGTGCCACTTTTGTGAAATATGCTTCAGTTCCACCTACCCCCCCTACCCCCCCACTAGCTCCGCCACTGAAACAGACTCACCTGCAGGGCAGGCTGAATATGACAAGGTGGAAATGAGCTCTCCAAGCTACTGGCGATGTACATGGGGATGACAAAGCAGCCCATGAGGAGATCAGCCACGGAGATGCCCACTATCAACATGGACCGAGTCATACTTCGCAGATTCGGTGAGAAAAGAATCACGAATGCGATCAGCAGATTGGCCAGAATTATCACAATGCTACACGGGGTGTAGATAGACAGCAGTATAATCTGGATGGTTCCCATGGTTGTAGGTCGTGCTTGTTTCTGTCCCTCAGTTGGATCTCCTCATCTGGAAAAAGAAGAAACAAAACAATTTTATTAGCAAATGTGGTAAACCTGTTAATGATTTACAAAGATCAGGAGTGGAAAATCAAAATTTACTTATACAAAGTTCATACCTGTAAGAAGAGAGTTTGTTTTTGTTGTTGTTGTTGTTTTCAGTCATTATTAAAATAAGTTAGGCTAATGCGATTTTCATCTATATGTTTTTAACTCTTAGATGCCTTCGATGTTCAACATCTTTTTAAGGCAATACATGTGTAAGATATCTACTTTCAGGAGTTCCAGGTAACGTTGTTGGGTTCTTAATCACCACATACATGGAACAGGTTTGACTTTGAACTGCTCATAATTATGTACTTTATGCGTACGATCTTGCTTACACTGAAAATCAAATAAAGCCACGGATTTATTTAGGCTGTTGTAACCTGATAGAGGTTATTTTTTCTAAGGCTAGACGCACACATGCGACTTGCTGTCCTGCTGCTGTTGTGCATTAGTTTCATGTCTCCGTTGACGTTGTAATGAATGAGCCCGAGTGTCGCATGTGTGCGTATCTCCACCCAATCGCTTAGATTTCCAAAAAATGCGACACAACAGCAACACAACAAAGTCCATGCGTGCGCCTAGGTGTAAGACTCAGTGTCCACAGCAGCGATCAATGTTCGTACAGACTGGAAGGAACTGTGGGTGTTTGTGACAACAGAGCAATGAAACAGCCAAGTACAGAGAGGATAACATTAATTAAACATAACTTGGAGACCTATTTCAAAGGTGGTGGAAATGGATACTGATCGAGACTGAAGAATGATTTTCTCTCACAGTCGTTCTATATTCCAGCCTCCCCCCTCTATCTATCTATCTATCTATCTATCTATCTATCTACCTGTCTATCTATTTATCTATCTATCTATCTATCTATCTTATATAACGGATCGTGTTTCTGTCTGTCTGTTTCACATGTTAATTGTCCTTGTCTACCTGCATATCTGTCTGTTCGTCAGTTTGCTCTCTTTTTACAGTATCTGTCTCTATGTATCTACAGTATCGTGTCTTCTCTTTAATTCATGGTCAGTGAGATATATCAACGCACAAGACAGCGTCTCTTCAGCCTGTCCATCTTCCGGGTGTTCGCTGGCGGCTTGAGGCTGTGTGCCTCTCTGTTCCTTTTTAAGAATCGGACGTCCTGATATCTGTCACTCACCACTTCACAAAGAATTTGATTCATGAGAGAGAGAGAGAGAAAGAGAGAGAGAGAGCAGACAAGATGCAGAGAGATGATACTGTGTTTTACAATGTACCCTTTCATCCAATTTCTATCATCCGCTGACCCCTTTTCAAGTTACACGGCACAGGACCTGCCTTCACTCCACAAAGACGTGAAACAGCGTGTTTAAAGGAAAGAAACAGAAACTGCATCAACTGGCATAATAAACTGATGGCACAGTAAAGCCTGACCAGTCCTTAACTAATCAATGTCTGCAATGATTTGGTGACATCATACACATAAAGTGCCAAAGGGAGCCTGGAAAAAATAAATAAATAAATAAACAGAGCCAAACAAAAGCACCCAGCCCTGTTCTCATTTACTCCAAGACATTGTTAGGTGCGCCTGCAAAAGAATCCAAATCATTCAGAAGTTAGAAGGAACGTGGATCACTTTTTCTGCACCAAGAACTAATTGATTCTGTTGTCTCCCTTGGTTTCCAAGGGAGAGGACTTGACATAGTTCAGGTTGTGGGAATTTGTTGGAGAATCGATTGTTAGTTTCCCCGGGTTCCACTTCTGTTCTGTGTACAAATCGGGTTTCCCAAGTCCTCCAAACAGGAAGCAAGTCTGACAAACATTCAATGTGTACAAGTACAGGCATGTCAGTTTTAGTTAATTGTATTCTCTTTAAAGTGCAGAAGGAGTAGAGTTCTTTAGTCTCTGTCCCATATAAACAAATTTCATAATCTGGTGTGCTATGTGTTCAAAACTTCAAAATTACGGATGCCTACTTCTTTCTTTTGACATTATTTATGTCCGTTTTCAACAGAGCCTTTTCAGGTATCGGTGTGAAGCTCTATGATCTAAAATGCCAAGGATTTTTTTTGCATTAGAGACTGAACTGACAATATCTTTAACAGTTTTGTCTATGGACTAGTTGTAAGAGCTAATTGTGAGTTGATCTGACGAAATCGGACTTAAGGTGAAAGACCCAATTCGTAAGAAAAAACTTGTCCAAAGAAAGAAAAAAAATTCTATGGAAATTAAGATTTGCTGATGATATGGGTGGTTCGCCATTTTCCTACATTTAATTAAACTATTTTGCTTAAAACCGTCTAAGAAATATTTTGTTTTGATTTCTTAAAGAGGTGTATAAAAATTAAAAACAAAGAAGAGGTTGCACCACTCTGTTTACAAGTTCTGCCTGGGGCACTGAGTTTAGCATGGATATATAATACAGTATAATGTACTATTATGTTAGTAAACCTTATTGTCTTTGGTTCAAGAGGAACCATACAGTATGGTATTAGGATTCATTTTACTTTTCCAGATTTGTGTAGTTCCTAATCCGGGAGCAGTTTGGCGTTAAGTCCTGGACATCTTTGAGGACTGCAAATATTATGGGCAACCTCTGTAGATAATGAGCACGTAAAAGATATTTGAATGTCAGAAACTGGACCTGCCCATGGCATCTTCCGGCTATCCTCTTCTTCGCGACATTAATTCCAAAATTCTAGTTTCAAAAACACTGTAAAATTATACTGTCCTACATAATGTTTCTTTGTAAGATGAATTCTTTATCAGTGATAACTGCCAAAACATGTGAATATCCTGTAATAAGCATTACACAAACTAAGAGGTGGTGTCTCCTCTTCATTGATGAAAATTCAAATTGCATTCAGGCTGGGATTACTATAACAAGATAGCTAACATAATAGAAACAAAATCATGTCACAATGTACTTGTAGATTCTGCACTTCTGTTAAAGAAATAGGAATATAGGCCTGTGTGAAAATCATATCCTGAATGTCGCTGAATACAAAACACGAGACGTAAAGGAAAAACTCTATAATATGGGTACAACAAAAACGAAACTGTTTGAGGTTTTTCCCAAATTAACCTCAGCACGCACACAACCAGTCATGACAGAGCAGGAGAAATGATTTGGTTCTGTAATGTACAATCGCACGTTCCTGTCTGTAATAATTATGCCCAAGAAAGCTGAGAAAATTCCTTCTGTGCCCTCGATTTCTAAGTACTCACGAGATGCAGTTAGGTTTTCGCCTTCTTCAACTCTAATTCTTTTCATTCATCCTCTCGTTCTCCAGCTCATAGTTATAAACCTTCAGTTTGTTCCACGGCCCTACCTTCAGCTTTCAGGCACTGCAAACCACTTGTGGTGGTAAGTTATAACGTAACATCGTAATATCCAGCCTCTTTAATTTCATTTTGGCACAGTGTAACTTATAATGCATGCAAACCTCTCCACAAATGTGTAATCACAGTAAACACAGGTAAATGTTTATTTGCCCATACGTCTAGCAAATCAGGGGTCAGAACACGAATATATTATATTACCTCAACTCATCAGACTGGGTAAAGGATTACGTCTGAATAGCCAGAGTCACATTTTACCCATCCCGACCAAACTCTACTCAACTTTCAGTCTGTCAACAGTAACATAGCATGCCAGGAAATTCTTGCCAGACTAAAGTCAATTTATAGATTAACCGGAGTAAGAAACCGTATAGGCCTCTGGCCACGATGGATCTTAGCATTGTATAGAAAGGGTTTGGAGGGAGCTTCTTCTCCTGCGTCCCCAGGGAGTCTGTTTTATATTAGTCTTGGAATGGAACTTGTTACTGTGTAATGAACAGAAAACATTCAAGTGGTCCGAAGTTACTGTCGTATGCCAATTGTCATAAAAGGTTAGGCAAGTTACACTAAATAAAATTGCAAAAATAGGGCTACCCTCGCTGTCATTGCACACATTGGAACCGAGGAATAGAAACCCTGGGTAAACATTTTTCATGGGTCTACGTCCCCATCAATATCTACATAATATCTTTCACTTCTGATGAGCGTTCTTGGAGAGAGTGCTGAGCGTGGATCATCAGTAGCAAAATATCTTTTTAAGTTTTAGCGTACTCCTCGAAAAGTATTCCTTTTTCAGTAAAAGGGCAGACTTTGGGGGGGGGGGGGGCGGGGGGGGGGGCAGGGGTGCAACGATGGCTATGTCACCTTCCACAGAATATTCTTCACTCCCACTGAGGGAATATTTTCTCCAAATATTTTGAAGCCATTTATCTAGAACTGACACTTCTGTCTGCGTCTCCCTCCGAAATTTTCGGGCGTGTCTGATCTGATATTTGTGGATGAATAACGACATTTCTCGTTCCCTGGTTTTGTTGCTGAGTGTGGTTTTACGAGCACTTAAAATGTCAATTATCATAATGCTGTAGCTGGGAGGACATTCTGTTCCATCTCAGCAATGAGATGGCGAAAAGCTAGTAAGAAATAAATCTCGAGCTGCGGCTTCTTTCTAATGCCCGATGAATTCCTTGGTCCCGATATAACCTAGTCTTGGCGCCAGAATACTGAACCGAATTATTGATCCGCAAAGGCCAGTCCAGCACTCCACAAAAAGACCCTTCTTCTGATATCTCTGGGGCGCCAGGGCCCATTAGGTCGGTGTTGCAATTGATGTCCATTTAAAAAAGATACCAAGACGAACTTATGCAATAAAAATATTCCAAAAAAGCTAACATAATCTTCTAAACTGCTCATCCCAAGAGACCTCCACCTATGAATAGAAACCCTGACAAAGAATGAAATTAAAGACAGAAGGTATGAAAGACAAGGAAGTCAACAAGCTAGCAGATGAACAAGACAAGAACATAACAAATTCATTGTTATTACTTGTGTTGTATTCATTGCATCCTCAGCTCGGACCGCCTCCATAATCATTTATCTCACACAAGCCCATTAGCCAGCGCAAACAAACGGCACCTATTTGCTTCAGGTTCGTTAAATTAATGGAATGAATTGCCTCTCTCCCCAGGGAACCGTGGTCAACGACTATGTAATAGAGAAATATCTGTCGATACTCCAACATTCGCTTCTACATTGTATAACACTAGAGTTAACATCACCCTGAGCGGTCAAGCCATGCATTCAGCACATTATGCTTCTCAAACAAAGCAACACGAGGAAATATTCTAGGGCACTGATGTAGAGCCGTTTTGAAGGTTATTAATGAATTATAACCTACAAGCCTACTCACACAACATTCCTGTATCGCGCCAGAGGCCGCTGCTTAGATAAACTTTTGACGCACGCTATTCCACTTCATGGGTTTATACAGAAAATAAAATCTCTCTTCCATTGAATGTTTTGTTTTTAATCATGCATCTGTATTGTAATAAGTCGGCGGAGAAGGTAACTATTTTATATATTAATGCAATTAAAGTGGAAGAGAAAAGATGTCAGTAACTGATTTATTTCTGCTGACAATTAGGAATGATATGGATGTTGATAAAGTTAAGGAAAAATGAAAAATCTTAGATCCAAATTGTGACCCAAAATTTTATGTCGCAAGACTATCCATAATAGACAGATAGATAGACAGGTGACAGATATATAGCTAGATGGACAGACAGACGGACAGAGACAAGCAAATAGACAGACAGACAGACAGAGATACTGATAGATAGATAGATAGATAGATAGATAGATAGATAGATAGATAGATAGATAGATAGATAGATAGATAGATAGATAGATAGATAGATAGATAGATAGATAGATAGATAGATAGATAGATAGATAGATAGATAGATAGATAGAGATACATGTAATTCTTTATTTCCAATTAGACGGTACAGTATTTCACACACAATACCCATACAGGAAACAATAGAATGGCATTGTAAATATTAATCCGTTACATGACTGAACATAACTGCTGGCTCTTGGCTTATTTTATCCATAAATAGATGGTAAAAGTGGACAATAACTAAGACTGGCGCATTTATTATTGTAAATCTCTTATGGACATTTCCGAGACTGCCTATAATAATAATAATAATAATAATATATTGCATTTATATAGCAATTAATTAGCACAATGATTTCACAATGATACCCTATGGCGTTGATCTTTAAAGAAAATGGGTAGTACTTATCAAACTTTGATTTGTAAGCTTTATCAATATATGCATCAAATGGTATCGATATTTCTACTAGTTTGACTGTTTTTCTTTTTCTGTCAATCACTGTTATATCTGGCCGCACTTCTCTACGATGGAAACCAATAGAGTCACTTTCAAATATAGATGGTTTGAGGGGAGTGTCTTTCAATATGGTCTTGTTTCTGTTGAATGAACGAAACTTTCTTTCCAAAATGTCCAAGATGTTGTTGTGTCGTTGTTGGTACATAAGGTGAAATTTTGTGCATCCATTAAGGGCGTGTGATGCTGTTTCGCTTGGATGATTGCGCACATACATACATACATACATACATACATACATACATACATACATACATACATACATACATTCATACATGCATGCATGCATACATACACAGACAGACAAACAGACAGACAGACAGACAGACAGGCAGGCAGGCAGACAGACAGACAGACAGACAGGTAGGTAGGTAGGTAGGTAGGTAGGTAGGTAGGTAGGTAGGTAGGTAGGTAGATAGATAGATAGATAGATAGATAGATAGATAGATAGATAGATAGATAGATAGATAGATAGATAGATAGATAGATAGATAGATAGATAGATAGATAGATAGATAGATAGATAGATAGGTAGATAGATAGATAGATAGATAGATAGATAGATAGATAGATAGATAGATAGATAGATAGATAGATAGATAGATAGATAGATAGATAGATAGATAGATAGATAGGTAGATAGATAGGTAGGTAGATAGATAGATAGATAGATAGATAGATAGATAGATAGATAGATAGATAGATAGATAGATAGATAGATAGATAGATAGATAGATAGATAGATAGATAGATAGATAGATAGATAGATAGATAGATAGATCTGCACAAATGACGGAACTATGAAATTAGCAGGAGCTGCCCATTTATTTTTCACCCATTCACTAGAATCGCTAAGCATCGTCCTTTTTGTTTTTTGGCACTGTGTGTATCAGACACGGATGGTGGCCCATTGTGCTTATGCAACGTCTTTAGAACTCTGTCTTAGGCTGGTAACGCACTGAGTCAAATCTGTTCTGCATGTGTATTGACTTGGGGTGGGGAAGTTTCTCATTCCGCCACCTGCCTCAAGACAGTTTTGACACGACTCAACGACACAGATTTTTTTCAGTGTCGCCAGTGCACTAAGCCCCCCATAGCTCCACAGTTCACATCTCAGACTAAAATCGAGACAAACCAGATTTGACTCAGTGCGTCAACCTAAAACTCTACCTAATCTGGTATAATTATTTTTTTTTAAAACAACTCGCGCAAGACTATACAAACTTTATTTGGCAACATATGTTGCTGAAATTTTGCACAAAAAAAAAAAAAAACAGTTTAGACTAATCGCTTTTGCCGTCAAAAACGTGTTCCCTTTTTCTTTTTTGACAACTGAAGCCTCTGAAATTATTGGAAATATCTTTGAGTCGCTAATTTCGCCCTGCAATTCATTTTTTCCATGAATACAATTTATGACGTTATCAGCTCCTGCGGTGTGTTCACCGTGAAACACACTGACCCGTGCGCAAATTATTAAACGCTGACGGGGCGCATAATTATGGCGCCAATGCGCAAAGGGGGTGCAGTAAGACTTATCTAAAAACAATAACAAACAAACTAAACATAAAGGAACGGGCAAAGTGATGCACATCCATTATAATCACCCAAAACTGAAATGAACAAACATAATTATTCTTCCGGGGTAGGGCCAAGTAATTCAGCTGGTAGATTATATAATTCCATACTGGGTACCACACCTAAAGCAGCTAGCATATTAATCTACTACACGTTTAACAAAGTGTTTTATTATCTGCAGGAACTTTCCTCAACGGTTTTTTTTTTCCGAAGTGATATTTGTTATAATCATCTTAGACATGTTTTCATTTCAAATGTCGCTTTGAGAATTCTTCGAAGTTGTGGGTCCACTGTTGCCTAAATCAGAGGTTTCTCTTTATGTACAAGTCCAAATATTTGTGAGACTGCTTTTTTCGTGGCTTTATATCTTTATACGCATTTGAGGGGATTACAATAGCTTTAATGACCAGCTTAATTTAACTTGACTACTATTCTTCATTTTCATTTTGATTTATAAGCACCTTCTGATCAAACTTAAAACTTTCAAAATCATTCGAAACCTTCATCTGGGCAATAATGCTATAGTCATTGCCGAAATGTTTCGACACGCCATTTTATTAATAACGCAGCTCCTTGATCTCGGATTTCTTCCACATTTTTCAGCAATGCTGTATGAATTTGCCTGAACTGAAAATTATTCTTCCTCAGCATGCAAATTCAAATGAAACACTTTTGAAGACGGATCGCTCAGTCGGTCTCGGCTGACTCAACTTGCAATAGGCAAGTTAAGGGGGTATATTACATTAACTATTCCTAGCTCTCGTGTGGATGTTCTTTTCTTTAGAAAAACATTTATTTCAAACTTCTAGTTTTAACAAAACACGTAAAATTGTTGCACACTACACTGTTCCTTATAAGGGTAAATCTTAAACAATATTACGCTCGCAAAGCGTGTAAAAGCAGATGAATGCCATATTGTATTAAGATTACGCAACGTTAGAATCGGTGTCTTCCCATTGTTGATGAAAAATTGGTCACAGCGAGACCCATCGGAACAAGCCTCTGTATTTATTAGATGGATTTCTCAGACTTTACGCGCTGCTTAGACCAGTGTTTCCCAAGTTGGGGCGTGGCAATATTTTGGTGGAGACTCCAGACTTCAGAATGGGGCTGGGGATGTTTTTAAAAAATCTTAATTTCATAGTGTATTTTAACTTAAATGTATAGATAAACTATTATTTCTTTATGAAATAATGTTTTAACTAACACTTTTTTTTAACGTAATACTATAAATACTGAATATATTCTTAAAATTGAGCCTTTTTGTATCTACTGTAGACTAATTTTGTCCGATCATGGAGGAGCACACGTTTTGTGGGGCTTGTGACAAAAACGGTTGAGAAACACTGGCTTAGACTGATCCTAATACTGTGAAATAGTCCGATGGGCCTGAATATTAGCCTCCAATGACTCAACATTTCGTCTTCTACTATACAACCAAATTGCACGCCCCAGTCCTCATTATCAAGTTTAGAGATGAGTGCATCTAAAATGGTACGGTAGTGAGAATCGCCCGTCATCAGTTTCATGATCTGGAATGAAGTTGCCCCGATTCCAGAAACAACTTTACTTGTGTAGTGGTTCTTATCCTGTAACAATCTGTTTTCATGCAAGTCATAGCTCATGGCTTTAACCCCCCCCCCCCCAACAATTTGGATCCAATCCAATAGTTTTAGCACAAGGGTTCCCAACCACGGGGTAAATTTCGCCACCTAAGGCGATAATTTTTTACTAATTTTTTCTCATTAACTATGTTTGATTCTGGTGTACCGATATCTGTTCATCAACTGTTGATATAATTTAATTGTTCTTAAATGACTGAAATAGCATTGTTACTTGCTGTTGTTATTATTATTGTTATTATTTGAGCTTAAAAGAAAACAGTATTGATCACAATGTCCCCTTTGCCGGTAGAAATGCAAACTCAAATTACTGAACAAAATGAACAAAACGGGGTGGGGGTAAATTTACTTACGAGAAGTTGCCAGGGGTAAACCGGGCGAAAAGGTTGGGAACCTCTTCGTTAGCAACATTGATATTTAGTGATAAGGCAATCACGGTGAACGGAGACGTGAGTTGAGCATCAGATGAAATTAATGCGCACAATTTGGACAAAGTCAAATAAACGTGATTCTGCAGTTTTCACAGAATGTGTAATGTGCATTATCCTAGGTTACCTCCACCCCACCCCTTCAACTCATTCCCTACGGTAACGTTTGTGGGCGTGGACGGGAACTCTCAACACTACCCAGTTTGAAATTCAGTGTTGATTCAAAGATGTTTTTCCTTTCACTCACTGTGAACACAAAACATAACCTACTGTACATCAAAATAAAGGAAAACCAATGAACCAGGGTAGGATTCGATTTTTCGAGAAGTTGACTTAGATATTAGTGTTGGAAAATCAGTGTCCACTCAAGCCGAATATTCGCCTTTCCCTAGAGAATAAGTGAAATTACAAAATGTCTGTCCGGTTAAGAACTACTGAATTTGTGGATTATAAATGCAGTGACTCATGTTTGCATCAGCTATGCGCAATGTTGGCAAGATCACAAAACCACAGGTGTTAATGTGGGATAATTTTCACTTTGTTCCCTCTAATTGCAATCATGCGTCATATTAATATTCAACACGCTGGGGCCCAAAGTGCCATAGAAATATGTGTGTCAGTATTCAGGCACAGAAGTGTGGTCTGACTTCACACAGAGTACAGACAGACTTCGTCACTGCTCTACGCTAATGCTACAAGTTATTTTTTGACACTTTTGGGGTTGTTTCTTTTCCTGTCATTTGATGACTTATGTCATTATGATTCTATGGGATTATTACTTTTACCCAGTTGGCGCATTTCTGTTTCTGTGTTATTATTCGATGGCCCCCGTGCTCAGGAATGCAGAAAAGCGGCAGCTGCCTTTTGGCATAAGTCTGACATATGCCACAACCATAGAGCAGTGACGGCTTGCTGGGCAGTAGATATCCTGTGCTTGCCGATTTTCTGCGCTTGTAGTTTAAGAAATGATGAAATTTTAGTACCGAAAATTCGTGTGTCATGCTCATATTTCTACATGAACAATCGTCCTTATGTGAACAGCAAGGGCAGGCTGTAACATAATATAATGATACAATGATTACTCCCTAACACAGAAAATTGCGATATGGCTTTGAGGCTACAATATTTTGAAAAAAATTGAGAAACTGTTAAAGAAATCAATATTCCTGCCGCTTTTCACAACTTTTGTCATATAATGTGAGTGGATTTGACGAAATTGGGCTAAAAGTGAAAACCCAAATTTCTGAGAAAACAGCTCCAAAAGGGGAAAGGGTCTTTTTCTATGGAAATTGAGATTCGCTTATGAAAGATTAGACATTTTTCTGCAATCAGTTGAAATAGTTTGCTTGAAATCGTTTTAGAAATATTTTACTTTGATTTTGTAAAGAGGCAAGTATTTCAAGTTTAGACCGGTTTTGTCAGATCCAGTCACATACGGGCAGCTGTTTATGTAAGAATTTCACAGATGTATTAGATGTAGACTACATTTTTTTGTTCAAATATATATGAAGTGTTGGGATAATGGAGGTCACTGTGTTCGGCGGCTGTCACCACGTAGATGTCAGCTGGAAACGACAACATCCGGAGAGGTGGTCGCAGATGTTGTATAATTTTAAATTAATGAAGTGATGTGTCGTGGGTCACACTTTGATATTTTTTTCTCTTTTTTTTTCTTCTTCTTGACAAACGTAGTGATCAAATGTGTTGGCTGGTACCTTCACGATTGTATAGGTATAACCTGACAGCTAGTTTCAGAATCCGGTATGAGAAAGAGAGAGAGAGAGAGAGAGAGAGACTTCTTCATCCTCATGAACATAGTGATCAAATGTGCTCGTTGATGCCTTCATGTGCATGTATATCTGTCCGGTGTTTACAGAATACGTCTTAGGTGTGTGTGTGTGTGTGTGTGTGTGTGTGTGTGTGTGTGTGTGTGTGTGTGTGTGTGTGTGTGTGTGTGTGTGTGTGTGTGTGTGAAAGAGAGAGAGAGAGAGAGAGATAAACAGCACTGCACAAGAGAGTATCTTTGGCCAAGAAAAGTACAGCTTATGGGACTGACTAGGTTTATGTGTGAAAGAAAAAGAGAGATGAAGCAAAGAGATGAATTAACGTGTTGGTGAGCCCATGCCAGTAAAAACAGAATAATTATATGTCAATAATTAGCTCAAAATATGATCTTCAGAGACGAGGAAGGTTGGGGTGTTACTTTTCCCGAACTTTCAAAATGGTATTCACTCATTCATAGACACAGAGATGTGTACATTCCAATACACTTATCTCTCTCTCTCCCTCTCTCCCTCTCTCTCTCTCTCTCTCTCTCTCTCTCTCTCTCTCTCTCTTTCTTTCTCTCAGTTAAAAATATGCAAATTTTACCTGGTGAATTATGCCATCATAATACTGCTTTGTGAATACGTTACATTATATCTTTTTCATTGACAATGTCAAACCTATCACTGAATCGAGTGTATTCAAGAAAAGTCTGAATTGAGCTCAAAGTGGTTAACAAAATTGCAGCCGCAAGCTCATTATGTAACGTTTTCGCATGTTCATTGTTTCGCACAAGGTCCCACCCCTCAGCTTCTTTAGAAGAAATATTACGTGAACAAAATGAATACTCACTCAACACACTGTAGTGGCCCCGACAACTTGTTCATAATCCGCCATACTGTGTTTACGTGGGGGGGCTGGGTGGCTGCGATGTGTAACTTTTTGGCAGCAGCGCGTTCTTGCGGTAGAGGGCGTCTCGTAGGCCTAGTGCGCGTGCGAGAGAGCTGTAGCACTCACCCTACAAACGTGTGTTTACACCGGTTACAAGCAATGAGCTTTGAGGTCCACATACAACATGTGGAATAGCACTGGATGGAGAGGGAGGGGAGTTTAAGGGGGGGGGGAGGATTGTTGATGAGAAAAGAAAGTGGGCGATATAAATCTAATGTATATTTGATGTGTCGATATCGATACGATAAGAACAAGACGCAGTGGGTATTTCGATACGAAAACGTTATTATTATTGCATCGGACATACCAATGTACCCAGTTTTACAAATATACAGCAGCTTCTTCGTGTGGTTTGATCTTTCCCTCTCTCTCTCTCTCTCTCTCTCTCTCTCTCTCTCTCTCTCGTTCTAATTTTTGTCCGGCTTTGCACCTTAATATCGTCATGTATCTTTGAATTTTGCTTCGCCATTCCCTTCTGCCTTCTGCATGAAGAGAATTAATACACAATATCGTCAAACTGGGTTTTATCTACAATTTTAGCCCAACATGCGATACAAATGTCAAAATTAGATTACTCATCTTTTCAAACATGAATTCACAAAATTATGAAAGGTAACAAGTAACTCTTAAGTAGGCAGGTAGGTAGATAAACAGACAGAGACAGTCATAGACAGACAGACGGAAAAACAAGCAGGCAGGTATATAGATAGACAGACAGTCGGAGGTGCGGACGGCAGACAGATAGACAGACAGACCTATCGACAGACAGACAGACAGACCAAGATAGATAGATAGTCAGACAGACAGACAGACAGATAGATAGATAGACAGACAGACAGACAGACAGACAGACAGACAGACAGACAGACAGATAGATAGATAGATAGATAGATAGATAGATAGATAGATAGATAGATAGATAGATAGATAGATAGATAGATAGATAGATAGATAGATAGATAGATAGATAGATAGATAGATAATTGACGAAATATTATAAAAACCACAGAAAAACTGTGGGGTCGCAACAAGGCCTAAAGCAAAGTCAAAAATTGGCAAAAAGAAAAAGTTGTATGTAGCTAAGCCTCGCGTAGGAAATAATACCCAAACGATACAGCGAAACGCAAATTAAAAGAAGAAAGTTAGAAAAGTTAGATAAATTAGATAAATAGATAGATATAGACAGATTGATAAATAGGTAGGTAGCTAGCTAGCTACATGGGTAAGTAGGTATGTAGGTAGCTTGGTAAAGAGGGAGAGAGGTAGAAAGTCAGGTAGGTAGTGGAGGGAGGGAGGGAAGGGGGGAGATAAAATTTAATCAGACGGTCATGAACTTTAAAGGTGTCATTATTACTACCTGGTGTATCATTATCTTACTAATTAACTTTGTTTTCTCTTCCTTGCCGCTTTGTCATGATTCCTATAATATCCTGTCTTTTTGCAAATTTTGTCTCCGTTATCTAATTTAATCAGCTTCTTCGTCTGCTCTTTATCTTTTCAAATAATCTATACCATTCTTTCTTTTTACCCTATTTTATGGACTTCATTTTACCTTATCAGAACGATCTCACTGTTTCCTCTCCATCTTATCTTTTCTTGCCTTTCCTATCTTACAATATCTGTCTCATTTACCTTATTTTATTATCTTATCTTGCCTTACCCACTTAAATTCTGTCCTGCTCTATCTCTTTCATTTTATTATTTATCTACTGGCTGTCTCAATTCATCTTATTTTAATATTCTTATGGAGACTTCAGAACTGTAGTGAGCAGAAATATGGTGTACGGAATTGAAAACTAAGTCAACGAATGTTAAAGTAATTGCAAAAACAGAACAAAAAATCTAGATCTTCACAATTCTCGATTCAGTATCGAAATACACCATAAATGAATCTGCAGAACGAGTGTTACACTTGCGATCAGACAAGAGATCTCTGCTTGCGATACACACCAACTCCTGTTAATCGGAATACTCACGATGAAAAGACGAATACGGTGCTAAAAGAGGCTGGCCAGAAGACGACAGTGGGCCTAAGAAATGGCTCTGTGCGAGCAACAACGCAAGCGCTGGTGAGTGAGAAAGGAAATCCCGTGCAACAGAGAGTGGGGGCTCTTATTGCTTGTTGTAAGTGAGGACATTTTGTGCAACAAGAGAAATGAGGACAATAATTGCATAGAGCATGACAAGAAAGCAAAATTTCTCTCTAAGTTATTGACAAAAATTACGTTTTTCCTCTCAAGTGAAAACTCTACAGATCCATAGGCTATTACATTAAGTCCTTGTGCGAGGGAATGAGTGAATTCTTATTGGAAATAAATGAAAAATATCAGATTTGAAAGCGTTGACACATCATAGAGAGAGAACAACTACAGCAGGCACAGAGCCACCAACCGACCAGCACACAAATAGACAAACATTCCCATTGTAGAAATATCTATGGCATTCGTTGCTATCAAACGTGCGCACTGTTCGTGTCTGTGGTATGTGGATGCATAACAAACACGAGGATGTGTAGTGAGGGGTTGCCAAGGGTTATCAAAAATGATGGGAGTTTCATAAATGCATTAGATAATGAAAAACAGTCTCCCATTGTTGTTTTCTTGGCGAAACATAAATCCATTATCTCCGTAGCTAAAATGGGGTACTGATCAACGCTCTTTATTGCACCAATTTTTTAAGCAAGTTAGCTACAGATTATAGTGTATAACCAGAGAGTATAATAATAATAATAATAATAATAATAATGAAGATCATTTATATAACGCCCAATCCAAACAATTTGCTCTAGGCGCTTTACGGAAAGTCTTGCTCTCTCCAACTCACCCTCCCTCTCTCTCTCTCTCTCTCTCTCTCTCTCTCTCTCTCTCTCTCTCTCTTTCTTTCTTTCTCTCTCTCTCTCTCTCCGTCTATCTCTCTGTGCTAGACATACATTGTAGTCATAGGCATATACGCATAACATACTGTAAGGCACAAATTAAACAATTAATAAAACAGCAAAAATAAAGTGAATTGAGAAAATAAATGGATTGGGAATAAGACAAAGATATCTCTTAGCATAACTTAGTGCGGACTTCTGTGGTGGAAATGAATATGATCTGATGGTCAAGGTGATAGTGGCGCTGTTGGACGCCATAACTATGGATTGAAGCGGCGAGGCCTTTTCCAGTCAGCAACCCTATGAAAATCTGACGTAGGACTGAGGTCAGATCAAGTTTAATCAGTCATATGAGCGACATCGTTCCTACATAGATCCCTGGTTGCAATATCGCGCCGACGTCGGTTTGATGTAGGGTATCCGCCCCTACAGTAAGACTACCTATCCAATGAAATCCGATACAAATGTACGTCAGATTGAAGTAAGGATATTGGCAGGGTAGGACCCTGAGGGCCCCAATTATTATAATAGTTGCTGTTCTCTGTAAAATCTGCAGTGTTGTGTTTGGTGTGTGCAGAGATAATTATATCTTAAATTAGACTAAGATATCTCTGGGTGTCTGTTGCAATGTGTTGATGTGTGTGTACTTGACAAGGCTAGATTAATTAACCTAGCCCCCCCCCCTCCCCTGCTTAGACACGAAGCACAAATGGGAGCAATTTGTCCAACTTGCTCAAAGCCGCAGGGATGATGCCTGGGCATGGGGAGTTGATGGTGGGTGGTCGATGGCCTGATGAGGGGAGAAACATTAGTCTGTGGGCAGAAGTGCAGTAGAGTTGAAGATGGTGATCAGGGCCGAATTAAAACCAACTGATGTTCTAGGCACAGCCCACCAATGGTGCCCTCCTCCCACCCAAAATCACCTCCATCAACTCGTTCCCTGAGAATGACAAAGTTTTCTCTCTCTCACTTTTTGGCTCAACTGAGTTACACACTACATACTACTTCGACGGGCTCTCTCCACTCTGTGTCAAAGTATCAAACAGATTCGGGGTGTAATTTGTAAGTATGACTAAAAAGAAAAAAGATATTCTTTGTTCCAAAGTCTATGATCACAAGAAACCTCAATCCTCGATTTCTTAAAAGTTGACCGAAAGGAGTTAGAACCGTGTCATTCTAAGGGGATGAAATGCTTAATCGACACCAAGAATCAATGAGCGAAAAGTGAGTTAGAATTTGAAACTTTTCATAATCCTCTGTCTCGGGGCTTACATTACTTACGTCATTCACCATTCGAAAAGTAACGTTTCTTCTGATGACGCAAAATAGAGTCGGACGCGTCGGATAAAGACAATTATAATAAAACTGATTAATATCCTCAGTGTCGGTGAACGATTAAATGGCATTATAGGGGTAACAATCGCTGTGGCCCCAATCCCCTGGTGCCCTAAGCATGTTCTTAATCCAGGGATGATGATGCTGCTGTGGTGTGAAATGCCAACGGCGACCATCTGGCGGTGGTTTTTGGTTTTGGTACTGGCAATTATAACTTGAAATAGAAGTCAGATATAGAATTTGTGACCTGGGGTCATTGGTTGGGGAAATGAAGACAGCAGTGTGGGGGGGGGGGTGTTGAAGATGGCGATGCTGTAGTCTGTGGTGCGAAGGATGACGATACATTAAACAAGCATTAGAATGTTATGTGACAGAAGAGATAGTGAGGGTGATTGTGATGGTGGGTAGCAGAAAATGGGAGTTTCGTGACTGGCTTTCAGACATTGGCACTGATGGTTTGCATAGTGATGAAAAACATAAGGTTGTCTACATTTTTAAAAGAAAGAAAGAAAGAAGGAAAGAAAGAAAGAAAGAAGGAAAGAAAGAAAGAGAGAAAGAAAGAAAGAAAGAATAATTTAATGTGTGATGTTATAAATAAGTAGCCTATAGTTCCTATAGTGAAAATGAAATGTCACAGTGTTCAAGGAACAAATGCTGTCGATATCCATAAAACAACCAGCATTAGAATGTTCGAGTTTATTAATATTGAAAAATCACATAAGCGGAGCTTTCAAAGAACGAATGCTGTTCAAATAATGCCAAATAAAAATACATAATTTGTCATATGTTATGTATAAATGCACAAAGGGTCATTTCGCATGGACTAATTGTTTCAAAGAGGAAAGAGAAAAATCAGATACAAACATCAGCATGTCAAGTCCCTAGCCCACATCCCTCCGTTAATTCGATGTAGATTTGTATCGGATTTTGGTAAGATAAGTAGGATTACCAAAGGGGCAGGTTCTCTACATCAAACCTACATAGGTGTGTCACAAGCAGACCTACGTAGGAACGATGTCATTCCTACATGCAAATTTGATATCAGTCCTACGTAACTGATTTCCGTTGGATTGCCTAGCTGGGGTATAACATAACAAATTTAGTGGAAAGACAACATTGATCTCAGTTACCCTTTATCGTCCACTACTTGCCCAGTGAAATCTATCACATTAGGTACGGAGCGTAATTCTTGATAAATATGTTTCTGTGGATACTTAGATCTATACCTTCACTTCAAGGATTTTCGATGTGCCTGATTTGAACTATTCTGCACTTTACAAAAATACCTAAACAGCCCAGGGTTTCAACAGCTAGTGACAATGGGACAATGCATTGCCTAGGAATTTGTTCACATCAAACACTACATGATATTATCAGGAGATAGATAATTATCAAATTGTGACCTTAATTGTATGGAATACACATTTCATTATGGTTACATCCAACCACCCTTACTTTTCTAATGATAAAGCCAGTTGCACTGTAGAGATATCATTTTATGCAAAGAAACAGAGGACGGGGTGGAAATCGTATATTGCACAACAAATCACCAGTGTCACACCAAAACATGTTCTGCTGATATATAAAATATATTTGATCTCTGCCTTGTCATCTACCCCGACATTTAATGATGTTAAGAAACCGCCATTTTACTTAATGCTAGAGGAAACAAATAGATATCAAACTGCATCATACGTTATTCAAACATGCTTTACTATGGAATACATTGCATTTTGTACGTTTTCCAGTTAAATAGAAGCTGTAAGGTAAATGTAAATTGTAAGATAAATGAATGTGTTCCTATAGGCATCATCTGGCATGCAAATTCGTCACCTCAAGTGAACAAAAAAAAAAAAGGTTTAACGTTCAACATGAAAAAGCCTTTATTTTTAATGTATGTGGATTATATTTGTATGCAAATATATAAAATTGTTGATAAATAAATGTAAAACAATAGCATGCATTCAAATTCAAAAAGAAGCAAACATATTATATATTACAACAAGTGCCAATTATCAATAATTTACAAGAAAGAGAATGCTTTGTATAATATCACAGATTTAGCTGTCATGCAGTCACCAATTCTGAGACCATTTATTTACATGGATTAAAGGCACCAGTCTGAAGTATTTCACACACACACACACACACACACACACACACACACACACACACACACACACACACACACACACACACACACACTAGTAATCACATTCAGTATTTCACACACACATTTAGCAATCACATTCATTCTTGCAAACATCCAGTCCAAAATCTTCGGCTCAGTGTCAGAAGTGATTATCTGAATTTTCACAAAGATAGAGATAATCCCTTCTTGCAGTGCCCCAATGAAATGTTCTCCATACTTGCCAGGACACAAAACAGCATTATTAAACCCAGTTTCTTTGTTGGTATATATTTGCTTTGGATAAACTCTGAGAGTAACCATGGCAACTCCATTTAAATCATTAGTGGTAATGCACTTTTGGTATATGTAGGACTTCGAGGAATTATAAAGAGATTCGCTAGAAAGGCAATTTCCAGCTAGTGATCTATGCTGGAAAGGGGGTGTTGGAAATGTCCCATACACCTTTGACAAATATTTTCTGTGAAGATGGAAAAGCCCCAATGTTAAATATAACCCTGTGAGACACGGAAAGCCTTCAAAGACCTCCATCCGGCACATACTTTAGCTACAAAAATTTTATGCTATAGATGAACGAGTACTAACTGCAGCATGCATAATGTCGCCCGCATGATAAAACCTCACAAAGTCGATTTTTGGCGAAAATCTGTTTTTCGCGAAAATATATTGTTCAGACCCTTCTCCACCCCCTCACAAAATATTAGAACCAAATTCCATTCCTAAGCGTGAAAATTTTAATAACACAGTTTCGGCCTCAAACCTCCTTATCCGTCACAGCCATAGAATGCGCACGATCAAACCTCACAAACTCTTTAACATGTATTTATCATGCGAGTGGAGCTTTTGGCCCGCCTACCTGCCCGCATGATAAAAACTCCTAAATCCCTCGCGCCGCCCTCGAGGACAGTCTGACAAAAGACTGTTGGTGCTCGTTGGTCAGTCATTAGCTGGTTATGCACTAATATTTTGGTCATTGTACCCGGCCTGTGCAGATGTTTTACAGCAAACTCCCCTGTTTTATTTTGCTATATACCACGGATATTCTTCTTCTTCTTTTTATTATTATTATTATTATTTTAAATCTTGAGAGTAATTTCTTTTACCGACAAATTGTGTGCAGTTGGTGGGATGGCAATTACACATTCTATTGTTAGACAACAAGTATGCACTCTGTTGGTGCTCGTTGGTCAGTCATTAGCTGGTTATGCACAATAGCCTACTAATATTTTGGTCATTGTAACCGGCCTGTGCAGATGTTTTACAGCAAACTCCCCTGTTTTATTTTGCTATATACCACGGATATTCTTCTTCTTATTTTTATTATTATTATTATTATTTTAAATCTTGAGAGTAATTTCTTTTACCGACAAATTGTATGCAGTTAGTGGGATGGCAATTACACATTCTATTGTTAGACAACAAGTATGCGCGTCTTCCCTATGTCTGTCTCGGTGTCCAAATGGACTTCAAAGATATAGACAATAATCATTTTTAATCCCTTTAAGCAATGTCACGTCAAGCCACTTTGAAGTTCGCCGACGGTGGCAAATGTAGATAGGTCAGCATTCTTTCCTTCCTTCGTTTCACATTACAACTCCTGTTGATGTGACATGCCGACTTCACATCAAAGGAGGTTATTCCTACTCAAGGGGCTTTCTCTCCCCCCCCCCCCACACACCCACCTCCCCATCCCACCTTTCCCCAAAACGCTATACGTTCTTAATAGAATGAAAATAAACCAATACCCCTTTAACTTTCATAGCACTAAAAAAATTATTGTGGAGAAAATGTGTAAAAATATACAGGCCTTTTAAAGAGTCAATTATATTTACTTTTAATGCAAATATCCCTTTGTTTTAATCACATAACACAGTTAAAAGTCGAGACACAACATATTCAACATGGTCGTCCTGTTTTGGGTCAGAATGAATGACGTAAACATCTTGTGGCGCTGAAGCCAAAGATAAAGCTTGCCTGTTGACATAATGTTTGCCAAGTGTAACTACAATGATTTGAACCTGAGCTCGTCTCAAACGTGTGGCCTCTATTGTTGCTCCAAAAGGATTTTCCAGGGCTGAATCTAAAAATACCACCACAGTTCTTGCTTGAGTTGTGTGATCAAAGACATAGGTCGGGTGAAAATACTTGTGGCGAACTTTCCGAAACAGCTCATCGATAGAAGCTGTCCTAGATTCGGGGTCCAGTCTCTTTTTGAAGTTTGACTGAGTCCACTGATCTGTAAGTTCAATGTCATGTAAACCTGGAGTGCTTGCCTCTGAAGCTTCTCGGATCACTCCAAAACGCAGATTTTCATTGTTCAGCGTGTGGGACTCAGTGACCTCTGTGATAATCTGGATGACTTGATTGTGATGGTGTCGACTCAGAGCTGTTGTGTCGTAAATAAACACAACATCGCGTGGCCTTGCTGGGCAGATTGCTGTGAATAAGCGCCAGGAAATGCATTCAAAAAAGTAAAAATCTGTATAAACATTGACATAGCCCGACCTTAGTTCTTGTTTGTTCCATCTCCATTTTCTGAGAAACTTTTTGTATAAAGGCATAACAATTAATGCACACTTTGACATTTGTTTAAAATGCGCTGTGGCACTTATAAGCTGTTTCACAGTTCTGATTTATTCTAACTCCTTATCATAATACAAAGGCCGCAAACGTTTAACGTTGAATTTCTAAGTTGTGCAAAAAGTGGAGTTGGAACGAACAAGAATTAAGGTCGCAATGATATACACACTCACAAAGAATGAACAAGTCAAAACTCTTGCATAATTTATCTTGAAGGGCTGAAACAGCATGAGTCAATTAAATATTCTGCCACTGGCTGTTTTCATGCATATCAAAGAATATCTGTCTGAAAGAGGAGACATTATCTCCTTGGGGACAAAAAGTAACATGAAATAACACTCTGATAAAAACTCGGTTCTGGTCACCCAAATGAGTATCATGATCCCCCAATCTCAACATTTAACTGCAAATTTTATGTTTATTTCTTTTCGTTCTTATATTGTTCAACCGAGTTTTTCAGCAGTCAAGTGTAAGGCCTTCTTATCTTTCAATCTTTCTTTGCAATCTCTTGTTGCTTACTGTATTTTTTAAATATATTTTTTTTTGTCTTTTTTTCGGGGGGGGGGGGTGGTAAATAAACTTAATAACATATCGGCTATACAGCACCAGAAGTTTAAGACACTGTACTAGTAAGAATAAATGACTCTGATGACATTTCGGATCTCTGCAAGCTATGAATAATCTACGACGGAGATCAGCTTTTATGTGGCTAACAACAAAATCCAGACCAAATTACACATGGGTCTTGCAAAACACTTTACTGTGCATTTCTTTTTTAAGAATGGGTTTATTGGCTTACCAGGCATATCTTGTGGCATGAGGGGTACAGCAACTGAAAACAACAACAAAAAAAAACAAGAGAATAAAATATCTGTGTCAACAATCAGTCCTGTATTGATGTTTATAGACGTAAAAAAAACTAATCTTTCGAGAAATTTACTTGAATAATTTTTCGTTTTGTTCAGTATGTTTTGTGAAAAAAAATAATTTACAAGAGTGACAGCTACAGATGATTTGACAATCTTTTCTGCACAATTTAAACATGGATGAAAATTTATTATCGTTGGTCACTCACCAGTTCGCTTTCTACTCTACTTTCTTTAGCAAGAAGACAACCAAACAATAATGCGTGGGCTGTTCAAACATATTTCTTATGACTCACGCAGCGAGTGAGTAATTTCGTATGATTCATATTGTACAGCCTCGTAATATTCATCTTGTGTACTTGTAAATTATTATATGGTCCATATTGTATGTACGTAATTGTTAGACCACTTACTATTTAATGGGGGACATCAGAATGCAACTACTTTCTCAATAACTATGAACAATACCCACAAAATATGTAATAAAAAGTACTTGGCATATGAAGGAAAATGAACCTGGGGAATTACATATTTCAGTATTACGAACACCAGATAAATTATAGCCTTGAGTAAAGCCCAGAATCCCTCTACCAAAAAGACACTGAACTGCTTACCTCCAGCAAACTTTAATCCTGGTAAAGATAGTCGATTTCTACTGAAAGTCCAGTCCTAAGACTTGACATATCTCGTTTTAGTAGGTTATCCTTGGTGTCAGCATTAACATTTTAACAATAAATTGCAGTTTGAAAGAAACACTTACCATCACATGTTTTAATGGCCAGTAACTCATTGATTTCCGACAATCCCTGAAAATCATTGACATGAAACACGAAGTTGTCGTCAGGATCGCTAGCCATTGCCATAAGCTCTGATGCCTTAGTTTTATTCCCAATCCCTACAGCAAACACCTGGACGCCCTGTTCATGGGCTTGGGCAGCTTCGACTATGGTTTTGTCCATGTCGTTGGATTCACCGTCAGAAAGAATGATGATAACATGAGGAACGTTTGGCCTTGCAACGCTACTGGCCAGAACATTTTTTCTGACATGGCGAAAGGCGAATGCGGTGTCTGTGCCTCCGGTGATATACGGTGCTTTCGACAGAACTTGCTGGATGTATTCATGGCTTTGTTCATCAGACAATGCCAACAAAGTGATTGGTGCATCACTGTAAGCAACCACACCAACTCTGATAGCATCCTGACCCAGTTCGAAACTTGAAATCACCTGGAAGAGATTAATAGTGACTAAAAGTCAGTACGTTCTCAACAAAATATAATGTAATGTATAGCATTTATATAGCGCATATCCATTTAAAATGCTCTATGCGCTTTACAGAAACAACATGTCAACCACAGAGCAGAATGGAGCTGCCTGCGAAGTGCTCAACACACTGCACTGCTTCTTTCTCTCTCCCTGTCTCGCTCACTCTCTCTCTCTTTCTCAGAGCAAATTGTAACGCAGCCTGTTAGGCGCAGTTCACAACTCACAACAGTTCACACTCACAGCAGTTCACAACTCACATCAGTTCACAACACACAACTCAAATAATATTTGAATATTTATTAATAACAATATATATTTAATAATGAATAATAAATTTTGTTGCTGCTGGTGGGGGGGGGGGGGGAGGGGGATGATATGGATAAAATTTAATCTATTAATTTCAATTTTCAATTTTGCCCGGGCAGCGGCCTTTCGGCCTGCTCTTTACGATTTCCAACTGCCAAGGTATCTTTCACGTGCGCAACGTGCACACGGGCCCTCCGAATTTTTTCGTCCTTATCCGAGAAGACTAGGTACTCGATCCTACCCCCCAATAGGACCAGGGACTTGAAAATATGAGAAAAATCCAATTTCCAACATGCCTGCACTGCCCGGGTTTAGAACCCGGGACCATTGGCATGGGAGGTGAGCACCTTGCCTCTAGACCACCTTGTTGTGCTCCTTATCTTTCTCAGCAGTGTATTCTGGCAGCGCCTGCCCAAAAAAGCATCTTCTCCTACTTCACTTTCTTGGCTTTTATTTTTCTTCCTCTGGTTTCCCTCTTCTCTTTCTCATCCTATTCCTTGCTCGTCACCTTCTTCATCTATCTCCCTTTCTCACTGTTTTTATTCTTCTCTTGGTCTTTGAGTATAGAAGATAAAATGAATGGATTTTTGCGCTCTTAAGAATGAGCAAGTGTTGGGTGCGTTCATATTCCTAAGTCCAGTTGTTACGCTGTAGTTGGTGTTTGTCAGGAACCATCATTTTGATCTTGTGACTATCCTTCCATAGGCCTAAAGTGTTTATGCTGATACTGAATTTTGGAGATTCAATATAAATTACTTGGCTGTTAAAATCATGGAAAAGAGGATTTGCCTAAGCCAGCCCCATGTCAGAAGTATACATTTCAATTCAAAACGTTTGAACAATTGTAATCTTATCTCCATACAAATAATCATTTCTTTTAATCGCTGTTGCCAAAACTACTGTAAATCGACAGGTGCACATTAAAATTATTGATTTATAGATTGAAAGAAATTAAATATTATCTTGTATAGTAATAATTTCAAACCTAATATCTGTTGCCAAGACTTGTATAAAAGAACAGGCGGGGGTTTTCACATCCAGCACAATCTCCATTATTTGAAGCAAAATCTACACTCACTTTTTGAATGAACTGAATCTGTGAATCAAAATGTGGCCTCCAGATACTTGTAGAACTGTCCATTAAGAATACAACATCAGCTGCATTGCTCTGACATGCTGAAATGGGACAGGAAGCACATATTATTATTATTATGCCGGAATTATGTCCCAATGAGAAAGAAACAAGCTTTATTATAATAGCTGTCTGTCTATCATCTACCTTACAGCTTTCTATGTTAACGTAAGTTGATCTCTCTCTCTCTCTCTCTCTGTCTCTCTCTCTCTCTTTCTCTCTCTCTCTCCGTTTCTTTCTCTCTCTCTCTCTCGCTCTCCGTCTATCTCTGTCTCTGTCTCCCTCCTTCTTTCTTTCTCTCCCTCTCTCCTTTTCTTCTTCTCTTTCTTCTCTCGTTCCGTCTCTGACCCCCCTCTCTCTCTCTCTCTCTCTCTCTCTCTCGCCCCCTTCCTCCCCCCCTCCTTCCCTTTTGTTTCTCTCTTTTTCTCTCTCTCTCCCTTTAATCTTTCTCTCCCGATCTCTCTCTTTGTCTTTCTCTGTCTCTGTCTGTCTGTCTGTTTCTCTCTCTCTCTCTCTCTCTCTCTCTCTCTCTCTCTCTCTCTCTCTCTCTCTCTCTCTCTCTCTCTCTCTCTCTCTCTCTCTCTCTCTCTCTCTCTCTCACACACAGATACCCTTTTTCCTATTCTTTCCCTGGCGACATTATCAAAATACAATGTGATGGGCATAATCAATCTTATCTCCATTTCGTTCAAGATCCTTCAAGTTGAAGTGGAAGCTCTAAAATGAAAGCTGATAATGTCACCTTTCCAAATTCGCTGCACCTTATTGAACAGCAAAGCTTTTAACTGACCTGTAACCGCTGCTGAAGGGCCCTTTCCCTCGTCTTCACCCTTGTGTGGTTTAATTTGATGGCCTTTGCCGTGGAGATCTGATAAAAAGGAAACATGAAAATACTACAATCAATATAATCACATCTGATACCAAAGACGAATTGGACATAACTTATGAAAAGGGAAATTTGAGTTTATTATTTTACATCAATCTATATAACGCCATGAAGTACATGCAAATTCAGCACAAGTGCGCTCACGCAAACGCATACAACGTCTTCAAAACACACACACAAACTCGCGCACACGCAAGCCGCCGCTCTCATATCCAGCTCTATGATTATTCACAATACACATCATTATAAACCCGTGCGATAGCAGCTCAGATAGCATAAACACAAGGACACGCTGCCACAATGCATGTGCAGATCAATGCTGGAAGAATGCAACCAGTGTTGAATGTCCGCTTCTCCATTATGTAAGGAATAACAAAACTGCTTTCAGGGTTGTCTCAACGCATGGGCACACTGGGCAGTTGCCTCTAGGGACCCCAAGGGTTTAGGGGGCCCTGTGCAGGCATACAAACATCGGTTTTTGAAACAGGAAGAAATCTCGCACATTACAAAAGAATCTGCCCAGGGGCTCATGATGATGATAAGACGGCCCTAATGGCTTTTCACAGAGATCAAACTAACAGAGAGACGGCAGCGAATCAGCAGACAAATTTTCCGTTTTGTGAACTCCTTAAGACATTTAATAAACTATGCGTCCCTAATAATCATTGATTATAAAATGGAGATTGTCACCCAGTTTCATTTTAACATCTCCCCCTTTGTATTTCATTCAATGTCTACGTAGACCTGCAATTTTTCGAGTTAATTCTCCTCTAATTCTGGGCTCTGGCTACGCAGGCATTCATACTTCTCTAGCAGGTTACAAATCATTGCAGATCTTGCCCCAGTCAGTAGGCTGCACTTCCGTATTCGTTATGACACTGAAGTATGAGACATGGCGGTGCTTCGAACATATAACACACTATCAGTGAGAATTGCGATATGAGCACTCGAGCGGGAAGGGAAAAGGTAGAAAAAAACAACAACACTGGTTTACACGGTGTATATGAAGAAGTTGATGTCCACTCATTCCGAACCATGACATGTCACACAAGTCAGTGTGCTGCCGTTAATCTACACGAAGTTAGAGTGGCCAAGAAGAAACATTTGAGTGCACTGCCATATGGAGAAATGAGTCTTTTTGTTAGAGAAACGACATCAGCAAATCCGGGTCGAAATGTGATTGGTACGTTTTAGCAGAGCCACTGGAATTATGATGCAGACAGTTATAGAATGCCTCGCTGTTATTTTGGGGTAAGAAATAATTATAAACATTCGGAGGAACGTGGATTCTGTAATGCCGGCAGGCTACAATCCTTAGTTATATTTTTCATTTACGTTTGAAAAGTTGTGATGGTAGACTATTATGCAAGATCTGCCACCATTTTGAGTGCGAATAATTGTAAAACTTGGAAAATCACAAAATCTGTGACATTAAAAGTGAAACCAACTCAGCAGAAAAAGTAGGTATTAATTGACACTGAGAGGTAAAGCTGTCTAAAGACAGGGTGAAGGACTACAAATGGTCTGTTTCAACTCACCTTGACAAGCAGCGCTGCTGAGAGCGTTTTCTATCCCAAAAAGGGCTTTGTAGTTTTCCACTCTGAACATGTGTTGCTTTTTGGGGTCACTGGCCACACCCCTGATTTCCAAGTCTTCCATCCCTTCACCAACTCCGATACTAAAAATTTCTATACCTTTGCTCTTGGCAATCGATGCTTCGAGTAGTGTTGCGCTGGAATTCATTGAGAGCCCGTCGGTAATCAAGACGAGCTGTTTCTTTGCCCAGGGGCGTGCACCATTGATGGGTTCAAACATATTGGAGTGTACGTAGTTAATAGCCATATAGGTCTTTGTCCCGCCCTCAAGCTGCTTTATGCGACCTACTTCTTGTTTGAGATCTCTGCTGTTGTCAAAGTCATCGAGTTTGATGTTCAGTTCCACTTTAGAACCAAAGGACACTACGCCCACTTGGATATGATTCTGGCCGATGGTAAACCTGTCGATCAGGGCTCTAACGAACGACAGTTGGCGTTGGAAATCATGTGACCGTATACTCCATGAGGAATCGAGGACAAAAACAATGTCTGACGCCTGTTTGTAGCATCCTTTACCTGTACAAACAGATCATGTAACATTATGGACCTAAGATCAAACTGACATAAACTGTTTTACAGAGAAAACTGATCATTTTGTCGAACCATGTGAATAAAAGAGTAAAATAAGACAATTATTTTGTATTCAATCCAGGGTATAAAATAAGACAAAATGATCACTGTATGCTGTGACTGGATGTCAATTTTAAAAAACAAAATGCCATCTAATGGGAAAGAAATTATGGAGAATTCAGTCTGACCTTAAATAGCAACGTTTACAGCATTTACAATAATGACGGGGGGGGGGCGGGGGAGAGAGAGAGAGAGAGAATTGCCATACTATAACTTGTGTACTCGATGGGTTTCCCCCGTATTGTTACAGTTGGCTAAGTGTTCTGGAACTTCGTTGTGTCATTGCCGGGAGCGTACAAAAAGACAAACTGAAATTTCACACACACACTGTAGGCCTATCCATATTTTTTTTAAAATTAAACCAAGTAAAAATTTGCCTTGTCTAAAAACTATTTTCTTCATTTCATCACCGCATTCCGCTGTTCTGTCACCTTCTGTTTCTAATGAATTTCTTCCTTTCTTCTTACCCCACAACCTCTCTTCTCTTTCCTTCCCATTAAGCACCAGATCCTAACAATGTGTTCTTAATTACGCTATTGTTGACATTCCACGCTAATACTCACCCCATGCAAGGCTAAGGAAAATGTACAGCAGCTGAAACGAAGAGAAAACTGGCATTGTAATTCATTCTCATATTTCGTATTCTTGAGTCTACTTGCACAATAAAATTAGTAGTCACCATAAATATTTAATGTCAAAAAATTTAAAGCATGTAATGGTGAGGAGACTTAGTACATCTTTGTTTTTTTTTTCTCTCGTTAATAGCAAAATAAAAATGTGCTTTTACAAAACAGAACTGTGCTTAACCGGGTATACCGAAACAAAATTAATCTCCGTCAGTCTGAGCAATCGGAAATGTGTTGTGTTCTTTAACTCCATAGTCACTAACACATGAAAAAAGGTTAGTTAAAACTGTGTTGTCAAATTCTGCAGCAAGAGTAATTTCCTGGCAGTTTTGGACCTCATTGTTGATCTTAGTCAATCTAAACATTGCACCACGATTTCTAACTCTTTCAGGAATGCTTAGTTGTTGTTGTTGTTGTTGTGTTGTTGTTGTTTTTTTGCGGGGGTGGGGGGGGGGAAGGGGGCACCTGTTACTTGTCAATAACGACTTAATTTTCACGTAGGTCTGTCGTTAGTTCTCATCAATTCGAGTTGGTGGCTATTAAGCGCCAATGGTTTACATTACAGTTCAGCAAAATCAACCCCTGTCTCAAATAGATCTACATAATTATCATTCTATGTGGAGACTGTCGAAACTTGTAGCTTCCACCGGAATTACAAGACGATTATTAATATTATGACTATTGCAGAGTTACCTTTTGCTCACTGTGGCTAGATTGGCTTTTCGTTTGGACAGTGATTTTTTTATTTTTTTTTTAAGTTTCAGGGCTAGGCTTAGGATTAGGTTTGGTATATTGACCACAACAACCTTTTCGCTGGTGACACGACCATAAGAATTTTATTTGTTTTAAGGAGATCGGCGACAAGTTGGTAAAAAAAAAAATTCAAATTCTTCTATGAGCGCTTTGGCTGCATGACGTAGATAGCCCTACCTGTTCAAATACATGTAATTTAGTAGGAGATTCTCATTTCCTTGGTTTTTTCAGCTTTTTCAAAAATTCATTACCTGGCATATAAAGTGGTGGGCATAGGCTGATTTTCTGAGCACAACAATATAAAATAATATTATAATATTAACACTGTCAAGAATGTCACAAGGCACTTGACTGAAATGGCGATTTTCTTGGATATACAGCATCATCGTCTTCATTATTATTTAGCCATTGTAGTACCAAATAAAATTTAAAAAAAGCAACAGATTATTATCTACTAAATTCCTAAAATGACGAAATCTGTTTGGTCGGAGAGCAGTACTTACCAAAACTGAGCACGACTTGATCAGTGGCATTACTGGAGCTGAGTTTGTTTCCCTTTGTGTCGAAATACTTTCTGATAGAATAAAAGTGAGTGGTGAATTAGTTAATATGAAGATGCCTCACACATGGTGTAAAATTCAAATAATTATTATTAGATAATTGCATGAAATTGGCTCCCGTGGAAACATATGAACCCCCAAATTGAGCACAGGTGCGGGGATAATTTTTAGGCTGTTTTTTTTTTTTCTCCTTACTTTTAATTTTTAATTAATTTTAAAAAAATAGATTTTTTTTAAAAAACTGCACGATGCCCCTGCTGTTCCTGAAAAGACTACAAAGAAACAGTTGTTTATCTCACATCACCACACCCAGATCTCTGGGGATGTTCATGTATCTGGAGATAGGTATAAATCATATGCACTGTTGATGCAAACCCTCAAACACTGCGGTGCGTTGTCAGGTGCTTGACGGCCCTGCCGTGGGTGACCAGGGGGTGGGATGAGATGGGGGTGGGGGAATGAAGGAGACGAAACGGGGTCATCTGAGTCACTAAATTTCGCGGTATCAATTTCACGCACATTCTTCATATTTCATTCGTTTCTTTATCGTTCCATTTCTCCCTTCTAACCGATTGGACTGCCAGCGAGAAGCCTTGAACAAGAAGTGCTCACACTCTCATCTCTCCCCACGTATCTCTCATTACGTTCGTGTAAATTTTCAGTGTGGAAATAGGGTAGCCAAATGTTTTTGGTGAAGTGATAAACTGCCATGAATTAACTCGTTTGTTACACTCTTTCTACTTGGATTAACACCCCAATTTCACAGTTAAGAGAGAGGACAGTTTAATCGTGTTCTTGCGATAGCCTAACGAGCTTAAGAACAGTGTTGTGTCTTGTGTGGCTCCAATGAAAAACTTTAACTATGAACAGGCTCTGTGCAAGGGTCAAGGAAATAAATAACTTGTTTTGCTAACAGGCCCATGCCTGCACGTTTCAATGCGTGCAAACTTTGTCTGAGTTTCGTTTCTGCAGCTTCTTCTTAATAACATTTCATTATACAATCTTGTAATTGCTTTTATTAATTTATCTCGCAAAATCTTATCAAATCCTCTCTATTCCCATTCCCCTAAGCTTTATCATAAAATCCTTGTTTCGTGCCATTTCGATTTCGTAAGACAGTGCCATTCTGCAACCGCTGGACACTGTTTCTGTGCACACTTGGTGTGTCACATATTGCTATGGTTTCATTATCATGTCCACAGAATCTGCCTTACTGTCACTTAAGCCCACCATATGAATTATTAAGATTAAGTAGGTTTTCATACTAAACCCGGAACGTCACAGCCACTTGCTGCTGATGTACGGTAAACCTAAAAAATTTAATAATGACAGAAGCTGACCGTATCTAGCCGGGCTTAGTGTGATGATAGGGTCTTCGCGGATTTACAAAGAAAATATGAGAAATTATGGTGTGCATTCATTTCTTGTCTGCCAGCAGCTGACTGTGTCGTTCTGGGTTTAGTATGACACCCCCTAATTCAATACTATATTGAAACAAACTCTAAATGTTCAGCTCGTTCATAATTTGCCAGCCTGGCCAAGCCCAAGGCCATGCTAATAATAGTCTTGTTAGGCATGACACACTACAGACTACCTGGTAACATACCAGGAATGCCAAGTAGTGCTAAGAATTTGGGGGGAGGTGGGTGCATTGATTCTTCAATGTAGAAATGATTAGAAGCTTTTTATTGTTGTTGTTGTTGTTATTGTAGGCTGCTGTTGTTGCTTTGATGGTCTTTAATATTTTCCACCGTATCCAACTTGCTATAAAGATATTGTCTTATTTGTTAAATTCTTGATTTCGTCTACAAGAAACATTTAGATTTACGTGAAGTTTTTGGGGTTTTTTTTTTTTTTTTTGTTGTTGTTGTTGCTTTTTTAAAACTGTTTTACTTCTTTGGTTGGACGAAAAATACAACAAATTCTGCCGTTGTGAGTTTAGGTGTGAATGTTTGTTCCCCTACTGTTTGAGAATAAAACAAATTTCTGTTTCACAGTCTGAGCATCAAAGTTAGGCACTTTTGAATGCAAGGGCATCGCATACAAATACTTGTCCTACTGTAAAACGAACGTGTGTATTTTAAATTCTTTTCCTGTTGAACACTTGGGTGTGAATAGTGGACTTCAGTTTGTGCATATTTCAAACAAAGAAAAAAAATGTCTGTAAATGAAGTATTCTGGGTGGATTGAGCTATACAAGACAAAAACATTCCTAAACGCAGTAAACCTCCATTTGGCAACGCCGTGCTTTTAGAAGACTGAGCAACCGGATAGAGCAATGCTCTCCTCTGTAAAAATGCTACAATCGGTACCATTCGACGGCAAAGTTCATAGGAGATCAACAGGTCGCCTTTCCTGATAATCAACCCTTTTGTAACACTGTCTTTGCCGCAAAATGGCAAAGAAAATGAACCCATTGTTTTCAGTTCGAAGGCTTTCGGATATCATGCTGAGAACACTTTCGAAACAGCGGGACCGCGGGGCCACAGGATGTAGTTGCTTTAATACCACACATCAACCACGCTAGTTTGTTTTGAAAATTACACAAATAAAAGATCTTTAACTATTAAAAACACCGGCTTTTCTTTTATTTTAAACATTGTAAAAGCATACTAACACAGTGCTCTCATTAAACAATGTGAAAGCATATTGCAGCAGTTTTCCCAGGTGTTACTGAAAACATTAATCACCATAATGTGCACTAAAAAAGCTTGAACTCTTGTGTGACTACCTGTACTCTGAAAGAACTGGCATATGCCTGATTAGTTAAAGGTTTCCAAAATGTATTCTGACAAAGCCCAGTCCTGGGTGACAAGAGAAGATTAGTGCCTTCACAAGTGGGAAGAGAACATCTTTGTAGACCTCTTTCAAGTCGTGTGCGTTACATAGTTATTTGATACTAATGGGTGGCTTAAAGGTCTTCATCCCCTCGTCAGTATATTTTTATACTGTGCTTCAGATACATCCAAATTTTCAAAAGAAATTCGATCATGTTTCTTAATAGCTTTGCGAGTCATGCCTGTATGAGTGGTAGTTGGCAAACTTTCAAGTGGATGATTGTTCTTACAAATAGAAGTTTGGTAAAATGTTAATATAACCTGTTGTATTAGGTCATCGATTATAGGATGTGAGAGGAAAAAAAACAACGAATCCTTTCCCAAAATTTGAACTATAAGAACCCTAAAGAAGGGTAACATAATCATCGTTTTCAACCAGCATTATACTGAGATGAGAACGGTTTTGGAATCTGGTAAATGCGAGATGACCTCAGAGTTGAACGTCAGCCTTCCCGTCAATAATTTTCAAGACAGTTAAGAATACCGGGTGACATTTATGTGGGTGTAATTCTTAATTCAAAGAGTTTAGGTTGTAAAACATAAAGTCCAAGAACGTTTTACCTACATGTCGCGAATTTTCAATTTTATTCTTTCCCGTGGAGACAGTTTTCATATTCATAGGCCTACATGTGTTTTATAACTGACGTTCACAAAACGGAGCAAATAATATGAGGAAATGTATTACTTGATTACTATATAGAAAAGGAGACTAAGACTGAAATTTTACTGTTCGTGAGTCATACATTTTTTTAAAGCAGGACAGGAAATTTGCGAGTTTCATAATATTCAAACTGCATAATGTCTATGACTATTGCCCATTACTTACAAACGCGATGATCTTTTTTTTTGTTCATCAGTCTGAACTGCGATTAATACTAACTGTTCATTCATAATCAATTGGACCAATCAAACATTTTCATAATTTTATTATATCATATAGATATAGATTTTGCTAAAAATATTCTATGAGTTACTTTTATGAAAAAAAAAATTGAGAAAAACAGACAAGTGGAAAAAAAAAAATTAACTGAAATTCCTGAAAGCAAAAATTTACGTTTTACATCTTTTTTTTAATCAACTGCAAAAATGATGACACCAATGTCTAAATGTTCCTGAGACAACTTTATTTAAATCAATGTTTCCGAATATATCAAAATTAGTGGATGAAATGGTTTTAAGATGTACCCTAAAGTACCCAATGGACATTAAAGGATTAAACTACATGTAAAGATGAATAAGCAAAGTAGTTTAATATTATGGTCCAATAGAAATGTGGTAAAATCGGTGAATTGACGGAAACATACTAAGGATTGTACTAGTAATGCATTATCTCCAAAAGGATTGTACTAGTAATGTATTATCTCCAAAATCCCCCAAAAAACAATTCAGTGCCCAAAACAGAGATGTCACCAACTTCTTACATTCATCATTTAGAGCGTGTCACGCTACTTTTTGCAATTTCTTCTAGAACCATTTTTCTCGTAGTTGATTTAGTCCAAGCCACACTTGCATACCTCATAGCAAAGCTTTAAATCTGTTTCTGAATTGCTGATGGCCAATGGCTGAATGCTTCAGCATAATTTAAGAATAACAATGAAAATCTAGAACACTGGATGGATTGGAGACCTTCATCTTATTCGCTAATGTATTCAAGACCTGTCTCATGTTCCTGCTTTACAGTTTTCATAAGTGTCTGTTTTTGTTTTTTTTTCGGGGAGGATTCACGAGTTATTTCTCGCTCGCGAAAGACCTATGGTAGACATGCATGCTATGCTCAGAATAGAACAAAATTAATTTTACGAAATTTTCAGAAAGTAGCCAAATTCTCAAAGGTATAACAGAAACCAAAGACGACTATTCGAGTAATACATAAGTTCTCACCTTTCAATGCGTCAATTTCAAACAGCTGCCAATGTTCAAGATCTTGAGTACTGGAATTAATTACAAGTCGATTCAAGCCAAGTGCCTATAATTATGTTGTTGAAATCTTCAGATCTTAAGACTTGAGTTCAGAAGATAAGTAATGATGTGAGCAGAAAATGATCGTTTCCAAATCGCTCATCTGCAGAAGCATCTGATATATATATATATATATGGCACAGGATACCTCACACTTAACCAATCAGTGCTTCGCTTTTAATGCTCATGATTCACACCCTGCCAAATGACGTCATGGAGTTCTCCGTGATAAAAATGCACCCCCGACAATCCAAAGAACAACAATCCAAGAATGAGTATGAGATTTCCGCTATGTCCTCCTTTTGTTGGAATCCGGTAGCGAGGGTGGAAGCGCACAATGAGAAACCTGTGGTTTAACAAAACAACGGAAGACAGTATGTACTAGGCCCCGTATACCACGCAAAGGTCAGAGAGTCATGATGAGAGTTAACTTAACGGAACGGTTTCCCTCGCAGTTACCTGTAGTGATAGCGAAAGTGGCTCACAAGAACAAGAAGGTGCCTCTTAAGATTTATGTCATTGTAATACGTAACTTACTCCAACAACCTGCACAGCCTACGTTATCCTTATAGGAGTCGCACTGATAAAGCATGTTCTACCTCTTGCACGGGTGTTATCACTGTTAAGGTTGGGCAGGGGTCATCCGTGTAACATAATACGCCGTACGCGATGTATCGTATTCTCGATGTCCAGCACCTTACTAATAATTTATGGGTGTATGTTTACACCTACCTACCTTAAGTGGTTAGGACTGACCGATATCGTTACCATCTGTTCAAACTACAGGTGTGAGACGAAGACTGGGGTTTTTGCGTGTGTTACGGGAGACTTCGGTTAAGCACCGAGGTACATAACAGCCGTTTCAAATTCTCTGTAAAATCCATCTAATTAAGCACTGAAAATGGAGTCCTCTCTGAGTTCGACCAATTCAGCCAGTTGTCGCGAAAAAAAGCAGAAAAGCGTAAAATGCCGGTATCGCGCCGGTGGGCCGAGCCCAAAGTCAAACCCAATCCTGCATCCCTTCGTCCCTTAATAGATCCGATCACAAGCACAACTTTTATAGGGTAACCTAAAGCACAAGTCATGCATATATATGTGGTTTCCTTCTTAGAAAGCATTGAATAACATTATTTCTAATAGGTTTCATAATATATAAAATTCTACTTAGTGTTCGTCATGAGAAAAAAAATAAAAATCCTAAGTTATGAAAGACTGCTGTGGAATACAGCACTTTGCGACATTAACAAGCTTTTCGTTTGCAAAAGTCTGCCGGTGATATCGTGATATCGTATTCAGACATTTAGATGAGCAAGGAGAAATCTGCTATAATTATTACATTTTATAATTATTATCTCCGTGTGAATGATGCGACAACTCTAACTTGATCTAATTTGCCCCGAGATGCATTTAATACACATTAAATTAACAAGCACTTCTCTTCCAAATCATTACTAGTGCTATAAATTTGCCTTGAGTTTTTTGCTCGTGCTGTTTGTTGTCGTTTTTCCAGTTTTTTTTTTCTATGTATAATGAAAATCTTCGCACATTTAATGCCGGACAAAAAAAAATCTTAAGGGGGTTTTCCATGGCTCTGTGGGTGGTTCGTGAGCTTGCTTGCCCTACGTCATGAGCTTAAAATAAACAAATGTCAAGGGTATGCCACCCCTCTCCATTCTGATATCGTGGACTGATGTGAGACAGAGTTGCCTGGAGGTACGGGCTCCATCTCGACGATGGATATGCGTAAATAATACGCGGGAACTCGAAACTTCCACCTTTTGCAATGCTGCCACTACTTTCATGATTCATGCTTGTTCTTAACCCCCCCCCCCCTTCCCCCATTGCCACCCTTTCCCACCTTCTACATCTTTCCATCTTGTTCCACAGCTTTTTTTTCTCTCTCTCTTTCGTTCTTCACTTTTTTTTTTTATCCGCCCACGAGTCGTGCGTCCTTTTCTCATGAACCAGGAGTTCCCCCAAACTGTTGGCACGTAACAGGCACGGATTCCATGACCAGATTCCACAGAAAGAGAGGGAGATAATACCGATTAAAAAAATAAATACATGTCAATTAAACGCCAAGCCTTATGCCCATGTTAGTCAGAACAATACAGTAAGAATATGAAGGCGTCCGAACTGTACAAGGCGGATGGGACGATCAAGACTTTCAGCATTTGGCAAAATAATAAATAATGCTGAATATGAAGCTGATACTTTATCCTCGGCCAGGTCAAGCAGTGCAGCTGTCTAAGATCCGTGCAAGAGGCGCATGAAACGCCCCTATCTTTCTTATCTTGTCATTACTCGTCGCATTCATCATCATCTCTCCTGCGTCATCATCAGGAATTTCTGTCTCATTCGACGTTTCGATATTCCCTTTTACTGAATCATATTAGGAGATATTCTTCCTAAAATGCCGTGGATCAAAAAGGGACACACGAGAATATTGCATATCAAAGATATGAGTACAAAACGTTTGCCAAATTGTACTCACTATCTGTGTTTCTCTCTCTCTCTCTCTTTCTCTCTCTCTCTCTCTCTCTTTCTCTCCCTCCTCTCTCTAGCTATCTTTCTCTCTTCTTTTCTCTTTCTCTGTCTCTCTCTCTCCCTGCATTCGTTTGTTTTCCACTTTCATTTGTTTACCAGAAGTACTTGGAGTTCCCTATTAACATGCATGTCATTGTTAACACTTTTACCTTTACTTTATTAATTAATACTACCATCCATCGATGTCTTGTTTTTACCTCTACCTTTCCCACTAATTTATGCACTGGGCGCGCATGCTCAGATATTATTTTATCTTGTAGAAAGAAAAAAAAAAAAAGTCATTTTACTGCCCAAGTACACTTAACACAATTAACCACAGTTCATGAAACATAGTCCTTTCAACATTAATAACATTTATTCTGGAGATGGAGGCTTACTAAATGTGAAACTGAGAACAAAATTAACTAACAACAACAATAATAATAATAATAATAACAATAGTAATAAATGAAAGCAGTAGAAGGAGAATTTTCATGCGTCATTTTAGAGGGAAAAAAAAAAAATTAAGGGTGTCGATATTAATTAAATGGCTACGTAAAAACCTTGCCGCTCCCAGACTTGTGGCTATCAAGCTCGTAAATGGCTTTATCTTCAGGATCCGTTTTTTTTTTTTTTAACTGCTGCGAAGAATTGTGTCATTTATCACGGGTTCCACTTCCACGCCAATTAGCAACGCCCCCAAAAAAGAAGCATCGGTTTTCTGGTCATCTCTGATGCCTAGGCGTTTAACTCGCACCGCTCCTACATACTGGTGAGCTGAACGTCGGAATGATAGAATCTGACCCCATATGGAATAGGCTGGCATTTAAATCTGGTCTTAATTTAATTATACGAAAGCTAGATTTGATTTTAAACTTATGAAACCCATGTGAGTGCATTCGAGAGAGTTATTTTACGGAACGGTGCAGTAGACAAACTAACTGACACAGTAAAACAAACAAATAATTATAATATATAAGTGTTCGTAGAAGGACAGTGATCAACAGGCAAAGAGAGGCAAACAGACACACAGACAGACAGACAGACAGAGAGGAGGGAGCTTCTCAGGGCGGGAGATTCTCAGCTCAACAATATGTTTGTCTGGCATTTAATTGCTAAAAACTATAGTTTATGTCGATAAGAACTCAACTTTCTGAACAAATGTCTAGAGCAAGCACTTTAGGTGATGTCTGCTTAGGCCATGAATGTAACCAAAGTTCTCCTATTTTTAAAATTTTTCTTTTTTATTGTTGTTGTAGTTTGTGCGCAGATGTACTCAATTTCAGAAATCATAACTGTGGCCATTAACCAACCCTAATCTTACCCCTACGCTCAAAAGTTAAACTTTCCTTAAAAAAATCACCGTACAAATACAACCCGACTTGGTCACAATAATGGCTCAAAATAGTCTCTCCGCATATTTTAATCATGATACAAGGCCGGCACAAATGCCACAATACATCTTCAAAGTTACGGCGCCTTATATGACAACCATATGAAAATAGCCGACGGCAATCTTCAAATGTCCCAATCTAGACAGGAGTAATGTAGTTCTGTTGTCTCAGCCTATATAATAGTTCGTCCATCAGGTATGATGATGACCTTAACAACACCAGAGGAATAAAGAACAGAAATTGTTGAGAATTTCAACACATGGACAATAAAGAGAACTAAAGAACACAGAGGACAGAATGGAAAGACTTCTTTCATGACTTATGGCTTCTCATGTGACTGATAAGTCCTATTTTTGCCCTGCAGACCCTTCCGCATAAATGACAAGAGTGCTCCGTTGGTTCAGTACCACTGGGCCTTTTCTTGCGCCGTTCTCTTTTTTTGATAGCCTGCTGGACTCTGTCAGCTTCCCATGCTTTGCTGCCTCTGGTAAGGGCCGCCCTCCAATTTGCACGATCAAGCGAGAGCTTTTCCCACTCACTCACATCAATGGCAAAGGCCTTCAGTGATTACTTGAGAGTGTCTTTGTAACGTCTCTTTGGGGCCCCAACATTCCTCGTTCCATTGGAGAGCTCAGAGAAGAAGATTTGCTTAGGGAGTCTGGAGTCGGGCATTCTGACAATTTGTCCTGCCCAACGTAGCTGAATTTTTTCCAGGTGGCAGAAGATGCTCAATTCCTTGGCACGATTGAGGACCTCAGTGTCTGGAATTTTATCCTGCCATTTGATCCTTAGGATCTTTCTAAGGCAGGCCAGATGAAAGTGATTTAGCTTTCTGGCATGCGATTGGTACACTGTCCAGGTTTCAGCCCCATAGAGTAGGGTGGGAAGGACCACAGCACTGTACACTTTCAGCTTAGTGTCTGTGCGAATGCCGGCGACATCCCATACTCTCTTTCGAAGCCTGCCAAATGCAGAGCTGGCTTTGCTGATTCTTGAGAGAATTTCAGTATCAACACGAGCCGCGGAAGACAGTGTACTGCCAAGATAGGTGAAGTTCTCCGACACTTTCAGAAGACTGTCATGGACTTTGATATTTGGGGTCACAGGATACTTGTCGTCTGGAGTGGGCTGATGGAGCACTTCCGTCTTCTTTGTGCTTATTGTGAGGCCAAAGTTGTCACGGGCACTAGAGAACTTATCAACACAGTTTTGCATGCTATCCTCATCGTGTGCCAGAAGTGCACAATCATCAGCAAATAGTAGGTCACAGACTTGAGTACTTTTGGTTTTGGTTTTTGCCTGAAGTCTCCTGAGGTTGAATAGACTGCCATCAGTTCGGTACTTGATGCTTACCCCTTGATGAGGAGAGCTAAAGGCTTCTTGTAGCATTGCAGAGAACATGATGCTGAACAGAGTTGGGGCTAAGACACAACCCTGTTTTACCCCATTTGTGACAGCAAAGGGCTCTGAAACACTGCCGTTGCTTTTGACTGCAGCTTGCATGCCATCATGAAACTGGCGCACTATTGTGATGAATTCGGGTGGACACCCAAACTTCGCCAAGATTTTCCAGAGGCCTTCACGACACACTGTGTCAAATGCTTTTGTGAGGTCAACAAATGTGATATACAGCGCTTTATTTTGTTCCATGCATTTTTCCTGAATCTGTCTGGCAGCAAAAATTATATCCGCCGTTCCCCTCTCTTTACGAAAGCCACATTGGCTCTCGGGAAGCAAGTCATTTGACGAGAGGTGATCAAGAAGGCGATTCAGAAGCATTCTTGCCAATATTTTGCCAGCAATTGAAAGTAGAGAGATTCCCCGATGGTTGTCACAGACTTGGCTGTCCCCTTTGTTTTTGTACAGATGGATGATTGAAGCATCTTTGAAGTCCTGTGGCAGCTTCCCTGCTTTCAACATATGATTGAACAACTCGGTCAACCTTTCAATAAGCTTTTCTCCACCGAAGGCATACACCTCAGCAGGAATTGAATCCACGCCTGGTGATTTGTTAAAGGACATCTGATTTGTGGCAGTTCGGGTCTCATTTGCTGTGAATGGCTTGGCAAGAGCTGCATTAATAGGAGTCTGAGGGAGGCGGTCAATGGACTCAGTATTTATATTTGATGGCCGATTTAGCACACCTCCGAAATGATCTGCCCAACGCTGAATTATGGCATTCAATTCAACAATGCGTGTTGAACCATCTGACGCAAGAAGTGGCGTAGTGCCAGAGCGGGATGGTCCAAACACAGCTCGGAGGCTCTCAAAGAACTTTCTAGTGTTGTTTGTGTCGGCATATTTCTGAGTTTCTCTTACTCGCTCTTCAAGCCAGTCATTTTTCATTTTCCTCAGCTTCTTCTGGAGTACACCCTTACATGCACGCAGTGCATCAGCTTTTGCTGTGGAAGAGGGGTCACTGCAGTGAGCTTGGATGAGACTATTTTTTTCTTTGATGAGCACTTTGATTTCATTATCATTATCATTGAACCAGTCCTGGTGCTTGCGGACAGGAAAACCAACTGTGCTGCTGGCGCAAGAGTGTACAGTCGTATTTAGGTCAGTCCAGCTCTGTTCAATGTTCTCAGGGTCAAAAGTCACGCAATCCAATTTTGAGGAGAGTTCTGGTGAGAGCTCGCTCTGTTTCTCAGATGAGCAGAGTTTTGAAACATTTAGGCGTTTAGGTGGCGCTTTCCCTTGAGGGCGTCTATTGCGCCTCAATGTTAGTCTGAGCTTGCAAACAATGAGTCTGTGGTCAGTTCCACACTCGGCACCACACATCGCCTTTGTTACAAGGACATCCTTTCTGTCAGTCTTCCTCACAATGACATAGTCTATGAGATGCCAATGCTTTGAGCGGGGATGCATCCATGACGTTCTGTTTCTCACGGGGAGACTAAAATTTGTGTTGGTAATGAACAGGCCAAATTCAGCGCACAAAGTAAGTAAGCGCAACCCATTGTTATTGCATGAACCAACTCCATGAGGGCCCAAAACATTTGGCCACGCTGAGATTTCGGAGCCAACCCTAGCATTGAAGTCCCCCAAGAGAATCAGCTTATCAGCTGCCGGGACAGAGCATATGACAGATTCTAGATCAGAATAGAACTTGTCTTTGGCTTCACCTGGGTTTGTCATGGTGGGCGCATATGCGCTAATGAGGGTGGCTGACTGGCTTTTCCCAACTGGGATTCTGAGTGTCATTAGCCTGTCATTTATTTCAATTGGCATGGACTGCAAGTTTCTGACAAGGTCATTTTTAATTGCAAACCCAACACCATGCTGTCTCGGTTCGACTGCACCCTTGCCTTTCCAGAAGAAGGTGTATCCACCACTGAGCTCTTTGAGTTGGCCACTATCAGGGAGTCTGGTCTCACTGAGTGCCACTATGTCCAGGTTGTACCTGCTGAGCTCAATGGCAATAAGTGCAGTGCGTCTTTCCGGGTTGTTTGAGTTGTCCTGTAGTGTGGGTATATTCCAGGCTCCTAGCCTGAGTAAGCTGAATTTCTTTTTGTTTCGACCGCAAAAAGGGATCCCCACTGGTCGCGGTATACCAGTCAGGGTGATGTGAAGTGGGCTTTCTTTGGGGCACCTTTTCTAGCCCCTTCCTCAGTTGAGGTGAGCAGTGCTATCCTTAAATAAGGCTGCTCAGCTACTGTGGGTGCTGCCTCCCCACGCCTCCACTTCAATCGACGATGAAGCGACCATAGCCCACAGCCACCAACGTGTAGGTCTGTGCTAACAGCTTCCAGTCTATCCAAACCTGCTGCCACCGCACTCGCCCATCGCCGTTGGAATTTTGAGAGGAAAGAAGACGAGACAAAGATGAAAGAAGACGAGGTGAGTGTTAAGACTGGCGCAAAGAATTTGTTTTTAGTGAGAAAGAGCTGCGCAAACATCAGACTCACTCTCTCGCCTGGACACAACTTATCCAAGTGGCAAGACAGGGTCAAGACGACTGGAAATGTATCCAGGTGCAGGAGGATGCCAGAGGGACAGTCATATTGCCTGACCGGCTGCCTGTAGGCTACTCCACAGCCTCGCAGTCCCAACTGACTAGGGTGAAAGACCCAAACCAAAGAACACCAATACTGGTGGATGCTCTGTGTCACGATATCCAGGCCAGAGTGACGGTATATTGCCATCTGCCCTATCAATCAACCACTGTTGTCTCACCCTATATACATGTAACAATATTGAACCAGTCACTCGAGTCTGGCATATTATCTAAAACCATTGAAAGGCTTGAAACAATCAGTAGAGCCCCAGAGTCCTCTTACATTATTGTTGTATTAACCATGTATTAGAACTTGGGAAAATTGCACTGAATCTTAAAGAGTCTCTGCAATAGCCAAGAAGTTAGAGCGCTTGACCGCAGTCCGCGACGTCCTAAGTTAGAATTTGGCTTTGGGCACGCTACAGTTTACAGCGCATTTCTTGGTGCAGTATTAATGGCACTCACTCTTCGGCCTCCTGACAGAAGGCTTTAAAAACCAAAGCCCCATCCTTGGTAGTGCCACATTGGGCTGAAAAGGGATATAAAAGCTGCAACAATAAAAAAAAAACAAAAAAACTGCGTCTTAATTTGGGATTCCCTGCTGGGTTTTCCTTTGAACCTGATTGTATTATTGCTATCCTCTTTGTATGACTGTTAATTGTGATTATTAATCATATAAAGCGAAACATCCTTGTTTTTACCTATCTCGCACTGAAGTAACTAGTCTGCTGTTGCACGGAGCGATACTTCTGGTCATTTTGCACCTTTTGGTCATTTCACATGAAATTCTTGGACTATTTAATTGTCCATAACAATTCCTGACTGGCTTAAAAAAAAAAAAAAAGGAAAGTGTGAAAGTTCACAGTGGAACATGCCCTACAAGGTCTCAAGAAATCATTACATAAAATGGAAGTTTTGTTACAACAGAAAATTCTATCAGTTTCTCTCCCGGATTGTTCGAGATCTTGCTCTCTGCAAAAGCTTTTTTTTTTCTTTATCCACTCCTTCCTCCCAGGATTTAATTTCTAGATATTTTCATTAGTAAACCCAAATGTAGAATAATCAATCCATTCAGACAGTGCAAACCTATCTGAAGCCCACAGCCATGTTTGGGCGCATGCACTTTACGTAAAAAAAATGTTTATGGTTTGTATTAATGACAATGGTACGGTAAGATGACACTTACACCTAACCTAGCGGAATTTGATAATAACGTTTTAATGTAATTTGCATGCGCGTCAAGCACAACTGTCTACATCAGACACGGGCAACCAATGGCCCGCCGGCCACATCACACCCTCCAAGCAATTCTGGTGGGCCCGCGAGATTGAGTAAAAATTACACAACGGCTATTAAATAAAATACATACTACAAACACACATGCATCCCCCTCCCCTAACCCAAATCAAGCAAGAAAGTATAATTTAAAAATAAACACCCAAATAAATACCAGATCATTTATAGAAGGGCTTTAATAAGAGGTAAAAGTGTCCGGCCCTCTACGTTTTCACATTTTCAGATCCAGCCCTTGCGATATAAAAGGTTGCCGATGCTTGATCTGCATGGTGCAGATGTCGTTTTTAAATAAAAATGCACAATAAGTGCAATGACCATTTTATCTGCTATGTTATCGCTCACGTCAACATTCATGAATTCTATCCACGTGAACACAGAATTCCTGGCACTTTTCCATCTTTAGAATAACAGTCAGCACAGCTTCAAGTGGAAAAATCTGACTTCTTGTGAACGTATGGGATGAGTCTTGCTATACGAGGAAAGGAGAAGGTACATTTACTCACGCCCCTGGCTATTGTTCGGCGCCTAGTTCTCGTCAAACCACTGCGCGAACCGAGCGAAGGGTATCGTTACGAACTGCAACAAGTTAAGGGAAAAGAAAGAGCAAAGAAAAGAGAGGGAAAAAAATGATTAAAGAAAAAAAACATCACAACAAAGCTAGACGTTAATTTGTATGCTGGCATAGTGATAAGACCAGGAAGCCCCAGACGTAACTGATAGTTGGAAGAGGGATGAAAGGTTCAAGTGTGAGTCGGGTGTCTCGGGATAGGCTTCATGTGCGATATTGTGCCTTGATGGGCGGATGAATAGACAACGTAATATCACTTCTCAGAACAGTGCCTAAGCACACCCATCACTAAAGACAATAGGTCATGCAGTGGTCTGTTGTTTCTCTGTTTATTTGTACGACTCAGAAATCACGAGATCTCTTATTTTCGCTGTATAACAAAGGCATGTGTGCTAATTCTATTACAATTAATGAAATCAGAAGCTGATCTTAAGCGGTTATAAGGTGCACTCAGTATATCCAGACCCAGCGTGGATGGATTCTGCAATTTGACATAAATCAACTAGCTATATTACTGGCATTTTTTTCGCTGCGAAGGTGCATCACTTTCAAAGTAATTTTTTTCCATAAACCAGCCAGGGTGCACCCTTTAACTCCTGAATTGTTTTTTTTTTTTTTTGGCCATATTTGCAAAAGATAACCGTATTCGTAACTTCTGGGTCCATGTGCACTTGGTATGTGTGCGGATGTTTATGGCCTTTAAAAATGAATACATAAATAACAATGGGCAAGAATCCGATGCTTGGAATTAATCTTTCTAAGGGAGGGGTGTATTGTCATGCTGTGAAATAATGCACTAATGAGACATTGTTGTAAATTCGAGCTTGGGATTGGCTTGGTTTTGGCCCTTGGCCAAACTGCGCTCTCTTACATCATTTGGCACCATGCTGGATGTAGACCTTTGAAGACTGTTTGGTCATGTCGCCCTTCTTCTTTTTCGAAAGACGGTTATACAAAACTAAAGTGGCAAGCGGCCGCTGCCCAGGGCCGTCTTAACATCAGTATGGGCTCCTAGGCAAAGCAATAGGCTGCGGCCCGCCCCCTGTGCAGTCACCCAGAAACCAACGTAAATGTGCCTGCATGAGACACCCCCCCCCTACACACACACACCTAAACCCTTGGGGCCCCCTGGACAACCGACCAGGGTTGTATGACATGTGGAGCAGTACTGCAGATCAAAGAAAGCCGCCAGGTGATATTTGGAGCACTGAGTTAGTTCAAAGAAAGCCGGCAGGTGACATTTGGAGCACTAGCATTTGGGCTGTGATTTTATCGATTAATCCTTAATCAACCTGTTGACTATCGATTACTCTACGAATATTTTGCAATAACTTGCTGTGGGTACCACAGGGATAGAAAGTTTCTTTATCGACCTAATACTAACCCTAACCCTAACCCTAATACCAGCAGCAGTATAGGTGCGCCAAATGTCATACTGAAATTTTATTATTTTTTGGTAGTGCTCTAAATGTCATACTGAAATTTGACCTAGATTTAGGCAGTGCTCCAAATGTCATGTTTTAAACATTTTGGTGCTCTAAACGTCATGCTACCCGGCCCAGTGTGCCCATGCGTTAAGACGGCGCTGCTACTGCCCTGCATTACTTCTGTGGAATGTCTTACGCACCCTAAAAATATCTTTCCGGCCTGAACTGTTCCTTGCCCTCGTGGAAATTTGTTTGTTTTCTAAACACAAGAAAGATTCTAGGTCGCAGTAGAGTTTGGTACAAATTTAAAATATGAAATAAGAGGCATACTTCTGGGTTAAACAACAACAAAACTGTTCAGATTTTATTTGCCCTGGTGTGCGCTGGTTAAATTGTACCAATGAATCAAAAGGGCCGCGCGATATCCTGGTTCATTTATTTTTATTATTGAGGTTAGATACAACTTCTACTATCTACATCTAAGCCGTACATCACCGTTACAGTAACTCCTGCAAATGCAATTGTAATGTGTACATGCCCCAAATGTTTAAAGTTTTTACCTATAAGTCAAAAAAAAAATAAAAAGAATAAACTTTCTGTTTCTAATGTTTGTTTCCGGAAGCGATTTCCTTTCATCCGTGGCAAATCGGAAACTCATTTAATGTGGGTGAGGCTGTTTAATAAGCTGGTTCCGCTTTCTTGCAACTGTCCCTGGAAGGTAGGACAGAACATGTTTTTTTATTAAAGGAATCCATGAAATTTTGGCTTATCTTATTTCCACGAGTCATAATGAAAGACGAATCAAGACGTCAGTTTAAACGTCCAAAAAACTCAGATTTCTGGATCCTAGAAGCGCAGATTACACACAAAAAAAGTAAATTTCAAGCTCTGTTTTTTTTTTCCGTAAAAGAATATCATATGTCTATCTATTGTCTTTGATGTGATAATCTCATTAATACTGTCTTCATCAGACACTTAAAAGAGCAGATTATCGGTTCAAGGCGCGGTGCGTGCTTCAAGGGAGAGACATATAAACCACGTAAATGTAGACGTCAAGTCCATCATGACCCAACATCATTAAAGGGGGGGGGGGGGGGTATTAGGTATGAAGCATCCTCCAGTGTCATGCTCCAAAGCAGAGAGAAAAAAACTTTGAAATGATTTAAATTTTTTTTTCTCCACAGTTTAATTCTTCTTTGCTGAGCATTTTTCCAGGTTTGCACCAACCCATTTTTCAGGGATAATTTTAAACCCTATTGTTAACAGAAAAATGGGCCTACAGAGACTATTTTTGTTGATGTAAGCTAAATGTGTCACTTAGATCAAAATTAAGGACAATGAATGAAGATTTGAAAAATAGAACGAAATAATTAAGATAATAAAATTTAGTAAAACAAGTGTCAGAAAAACAGTCTAAAATTATACGAGCTTTTTCGGCTGATCTAATTTCTTGTTGTTGTTGTTGTTCTTTTTTAAGCCAAATATAAAACATTTCTAAATTTGGGCCTACATCGTTGACACTATTTGTCTCTAAAATATATTTATATATGAAGAATCCACGGGAAAAACGGGCTAAGTCACAGTCTAGAAATTGTGGGCTCTTGGCCCTAAGCCCAAATTAGCATTATTCCATTGTAGAAATTACTTCAGAATCTTTGATAGAAATGGGTTCGGCCCGCTAAAATTGTCATCTAAAACTAATGCAGTCTATGAAAGAAAGAGCTCAGTCAAAGTTAAAAACTCAGTTTTCTCTGAACATGAAATCTTTGACTGGGCCGGTTTTTCCCGTTGACTCTTCATTACGTATTATATATTTTTGCATGCTTTAAAATTTGTGGCATCACCTTTGATTAGAGGAGAGTCCTTAAACAAAGTTTGGTTACACAACGGTTACAACAATGAATTCAAAGTTTAAACTTTAAAACGTATACCAAAGTGTTTGTCACCATTTGTGATCTGAGTTTAACCGGTGCTAAGTAGCCAAAATATTCACAATAAGATTGTTCGTTACAAACTTAGGCTGGAGGCCCACTGAGTCAAGTCCGGTTTGTCTCGTTTGAAAGTGAGATGTGAACTATCGAACTGTGTGTGCATGCGGGACCTATACCTCGTCTTGTGCCCTGGCAGGACGCCTGTTTGCCGATTGCAGTGCAGACCAGCAAATTCAGGAGCGGGGCAGCAACACACCCACATCCCAGGGATTTTCGGTGACGTTCAGTCATGTTAGGGTTAGGGTTAGGGTGCTCAGTCCAGAGATTGCAGCGCGCATGGCAGTGTTCGATAGGACGAGAAATCCCTTAACGGATGACCTGTGTTTGGGAGTCTGTTGCTGCCCCGTTCCTGAATTAGCTGGTCTGCACTGCAATCGGCAAAAACGCTGGCGGGGACTGAAATTAGTCAATCTCACCAGCTCGGGGCGGTCAAAACTGTCTTGAGTCAGCTGGTGGAAAGAGAAGCCTCGCGCGCTGAGACAAAACAGAAACGCTAAACAAACTTGACACAATGTGCCACCAGACGTATGGTCAGTTTCAGAAGAAAAAAACAACAACAATCTATTGTGGCCAAATCGCCAACAAAAAATTTGTTGTGGCCAGTTAACTCACTCTAACCCAAAAACTCCCCTCGAAAAAAAGCCCACTCCCCAAAAAAAGCCTCCCTCACCCCCCAAACCCCACCCCCCAAAAAACGTTCATTCTGCAACCAGAATCCAATTTTCCCACATGGGGCAAATGGCAAATATTATGTCTCACTGTCCCGCCTCGTGTAATTACTGTGTACTCATTTAGCATCACGAGTACGTGTTTATGCTTGTATGTGTCTGTGTGTGTCTGTGTCTGTGCGTGTGTAAGTGAGTGATTTGTGTTTGTTTTAATTCTGGGTGTCAAAATATCTAGTAACGTACAATGTTTATGTATGTGTATAATCAGATATAATTTTGTGTTTGTGCGTGTCCAAAGGCATTTTTTCCATCACGCAACATGTAATGATATAGTGATACCGGTTAATACCAAGTAAAAGAGCGGAGGAAAACTGAATGTGGATTTGACCTGGTTTCACTCATTAAAAAAACTAATAATCACAGGTTCTTTGTCGCATTTCTTTGTATATCATGATAATTATGTAGACATATTGACGTTTGGGCCTGAACGGCACTCAGTCTGCTTTGCTTCAGTTTAGATGACTATGGAATTGAACGGGATCTTGCGCATAGTGAGTCTGAATTAAGTCCGTCTCACTTGATTCAAAGGAATTTGAAATCTGAGCAAAACCGAAGTAAAATAGACATGACTCATCAATGCGCTGCCTGCCCTGATGGTTGGGTTGTCGTCGCCGCCCCTGCCACAGTTGTTTTTACTTCACGACCTTAGTTCTTGTTTGCTGTAGCTCCGGTTTCTGAGAAACTGGAGATTTTTTAATACTCAAGAAAGGTATGACAAATGCACGCTGTGACGCTTGTTTAAAAATGCTTTGCGGCACTTATCAAGTTGTTTCACAGTTGCGATTAATTCTACCTCCTGATCATAATGCTAAAGCCGCAAAGGTTTAACACCCAATTTCTCAGTTGTGCAAAAAGTGGAGTTGGAACGAACAAGAATTAAGGTTGCGACATACTTGATATATGCATTATTTTGTCGTCCCGGTGGAGATGGTGGTTGTGGTGGTGTGACCTTAATGTAGTGATGAGGAGATTCTCTTGTACTGTTGTTCTGTGGTCACCATGGGCATTGTAATAACACTAATGGCCTAATACAAAAAGAGTATTTGTATTCCATAGAGACATACGAGGGTTACCGTGATATTATGTCCAACTGTCCCCCCCCCCCCTCCTGGCCCCTAAAAAAACAACGCTATCAAAGAAATGAAAAGGGCGTAAGACCATGATTTTAAGATTTAATGGCTACGGGTACAAATATATTGAAGGCTTTTTTTTTTTCTTTCAGTAGCAATGTATCTATTTTTAGCAAGTTTTGACTAGGTTTGCAAAGATGACTGAACTGGTCCTTTATCCTGTGTCCGGAATGTGACACTCCGAGACTCGGCGCTCATTTTCCAAAAATGTATAAACTGAATTGAACGCGATATGACCACACACACATTTAAGTAACATTAAAGTTTGTCAAATTTTAATACATTGCTCATTTTTACAGAATGCATACCGTGAAGAAGTCCACCCCTATTATTCAGCAAAACGGAATAGACGCTGGTTATAATTTATGTTAAAATTTCCGTGCAGTAGATGACGCCAGGTATTTCAAGGGTACCAGATTAGACCGAAACAAAAGTGACGAGGGGGTGGGGAAATAAGTCACGGAAAATTGACGAGTTTACGGCGCTGAGAAACAGGACCTGATACGGCACAGGCCTACAAAAGGGTTCGGGGTGTTCTCTTACTTCAGGTAAGAAAAATAGGGTGACCTTGTTGTCTGACTCAACAAGCCCGGTGTTGACTCAAGCCAACGAAAGGTGCAGGTATTTCAATTTCACTCGTCCTAAAAACCACAACAGTGTTTTAGTTTATATACGTATTTGTTTCCAAATATAGAGTCCAGTGCCCGTAGCGTCGCTGTCTTTCCGTTACTGGTGGACGCGTTTCTTTAGTCACTTATCCAATGAGAAAAACAACCAAATACAGTATGTTTATTCAGAAGGGGTGAAAATTACAAATTCAGGTTAAAGAAATTGTTTCAGACAGAACTCTGGCGCAATTAATTATATATATTAAGAAGATCTGTGGGGTCGCGGCAAGACTTGAAACGAATTCGGTGGCCAGAAAGAAAAGATTGATTGTTAATAATAAGGGTCTTCATTCTTCAAAAGAAAACTTTGGAAGTTACCGATAGTCTACGCGAGGCTAATTATTTCCAACTCGATCACCTTGCCCCCGAAATACGTAAGTAAGCAGAAGAAGGAGCAAGCCAATGTAGGCCAGACCAATGAGTCTCAAAGTGTTGGTCACAAAGCTGTCGGGAGTAGTTTGCCGGCTTGCCTTTTAAAATTATTTTCTGAATCTAAAATGTATTTACTGTTGTTTCTTGGATTTTTTTTATTTTTTTAAAAATATTATTGGAGTGCCAGATATCTTAATCTTGATCCTAATTACTCTTACAACAAAGTAGGCTCTTGGCGAACTGAGTAGAGTCTGTTTTGGGTCCTTTTTGACTCAGTGCCCGAGACCTCAATGTCCACCATGACGTGACGAACTAGTGAGACAGACCTGTTTCAGTGTGCGAGGTCTTCTTTAACGCCATAGGTCACATCTCATACACACTAAAACCCGAGACAAAACAGACTTGACTCAGTGGGCTACCAGCCCCCGTGGTGTAACCTTTAACGCTATAACAACACTGACGCCGCACGCACGGAATGGAGTATGCAGCAATCATGCATGCAGCTGATATTGCCCGCCTTGTTATGTGGGTGGCGAAAAAAAAAGAAACAGCAGTTTGAGAAGCAATGGCCCAGACCAGGCTGGCGCGTGGGCTTAGGGCACTTTAGCTCTGGGCTGAAGTACGGGAGGTATCGCCAGCAATAACAGTAAAAAAAAAAAAAAAAACAGCGTCGGCGTGGGTTTACACTGGAGAAACTCGGCCAAGAAAACAGTGCACAGATTACAGCGTAGATATGGAAAAATACGGAAGTTATTGAAATCTTTCTTTCCGGTAAAGTGATATCCTATTCTCTTTTAACAACAACCGTATCAAATTCACAACTTGGAAATTTCAAAACTTTTGATCCTTACTTTCAATTTGACACGTATGCAAATAGACCACTTAAAAAACAGGAGTGGATTTTTTTTTAAAGTTTTTTTTTGTATTGTTTTGTTTTGTTGTTTAAGTCCTTGTCAAATTCCCGGACCGTAGGCTACTGTATGAATGGAATTAAAAAGCGTGGAAAAAAAAAAAACATGGAACAATTTTTTTTATCTTCCATTTTTCCTCGGCATAAAACCCGATTTATATCACAGGATTTTGTGTTTTTAATAAGATCAGGAAAAATTCCGACAGAACTCATAAACTATTATAAATTAACAAGTACTATCAATGATATTCAGTTGAGTACAAATGATATCAAACACAGAGATTCGGCATGGAAAGTATGAATTGAATGAAGGTCAGTGTTAGAGGAAAATTTAACTTCATGGAAGAGTCTGAGAACTTGAATAACACAATCGCAAGAGATGTGTTTCCAGAGGGAGGTTTGAAAATCGACAAAACAACCAAACAGCCACCAGATCTTGTGAAATTTTGTTAAACAGTACGCCTACGAATCAAGTAATTCAGACGAAATAAGAATTTTTTAAAAATCGAAAATGAGAAACGAACTAATTTTCTGAAAGCACATTTTAATTAGTATTTCCTGCATGGCATAATGATGTTTATTAAATTTGTTTGTTTTTTTTTAGCCCACCCATAATTTTGATTACAATTGCTTTGAGGCCCACCGGTCTTATGAAAATTTCGTAATATAAAATAATGATAGTAATAATAATGACAACAAAACGTGAATTTACTTCAGCCTGTCTGGTGGCCATGGATTGGACAAGAATTATCCATTGACAATAATAAGCGATCCTGTTAACAAAATTATTACTGTGCAAAATGGAAGGTTTGGCACAAAAGGCAGTTTCCGTGAAAATGTGTTACGCAAATTACCGCGATGAGGTAATAACATGAATCAGCATTTGTGAAATGTTCATAACTAGAAATCACATGGATCTCTTTCGAAGTTGTATTCTGCCATTAGATAACACCAAGGCTACAAGTACCGACAGCTTTACGAGGAATAGGGCTAGACATTTGCATAATATAGATCACTTTCGCGGAGCTCTAATTCACAGTTAGAGATATTTAAATAATTATGAGCATGCGCAAACCTAGAGGGAGACCAGGTCCAGAGCCCATATCGATAACGTTCGCTGTCCAAACTTGAGCAAGCACAAATTTACAAGGACCAATCTCTCAGCCGGGATACTATAATATGCGAGCGGGGCGTTGGCTTCTTCTTCTACTTGAACCTCCTAGTAGCACTTGCCAGCAAGAAGAACTCTGAGGACGCCAACGAGAATAACAGGAAACAAGAAACAAAGAAAAAGGAACCGGAATTAAGAACCCAATAGAATCAAGAACATGGGGCCAATAGTCTTTGGCTGAGTCCCCCCCCCCCCCCCGACAAACAAAAGAGCGCTTCTAGTAAGGTTTTCCTTCTGCTCTGTTCGTTCCGTTATATTCTGTCTAGCGTCTTGCTTTTTCCCGGCACAATGTGGCCGTTATCGTGTCAACGTGCAGTCTCCAAACCTAAACTCAAACTATAAAATGTGAAACTAATCATGCAAATCATTTACTGTCATTGTGATTCATACTTATGGAATGTGAAATGAATGACACGAGTTTTCGGGACAGAAACAGTCATACTTTGATAAATTTTGAGTCATTACCGTTTTACCATGCATACGAAGCTGTCCCTGTCCCACTTAGTCACAAGAGCGAAACTGTCCAGACACGAAAATATTCACAACATCGGAAACGGCAATAAACTTCAGTTATGTCAGATATTATTCTTGTAGACCAAGCCATGGGTTATTTTTTGGCCCTTTCTTCTTCCTCTATAATGATATTCTTTTGAGTCATAGCTGATCTCATTGTCTGACTTTTCGCCAACCCACAAATCAGCTCATGTTCATTCAAGACAACGGATGAGATTTGCACATTTTAGACTCTCTATTCAAGTAGGGCATTTGATTGAGTTTTTAAACATTTCCAAAACTGTTCAAGATGGGCACAGGTCACTAACAATTTCACATTTGCATCTAATTAAAATCTTCAAAACATTTTTTTCTGTTGCATACGTATTTTTTGACAAAGCATAACATTCAACATTTAAAAAAAAATCAACGTTGCTTTGTCACTAGGTCATGCAAAAAGGTTCAGATTTCATTTTTTAAAAAACAAAATACTTAAAAATAAGGCAGTGGCTACGCTTACGGCAGCCGGTGAATACAACTCACCATTTTTCTTTGTTCGGTTTACTCCCGCTCGAACAGCAGCGCTTCCTTTTTTTAGCGTAATCTGCCGTAAACGTAGCCACTGCCTAAAAATAATGTTAATAATTGTTTGTTAAATTGAGTTAATAGGCTCCATAGCTACAAGCATTCCCTTTGTATAAGGACTAATTACTGGTGAGAAGGAGGCTATATTGACCAAGCAAAGAAGTCACTGAAGACTTAGGTATCAGCCAGTGGCGTGGCAATAAGGGACGATCAGGGGGAGTAGCGGTGGGGGGGGGGGGGGGAGGTGCAACCATTGTAAGTATTTTTTTTCTGGAGGAGGGGGCAAAACTGTTATTTTTGTGGACGGTTAACACTGGTAAACCACCTTAATGCTGATGTACTGTTACCTAAGCGAACAAAATAAATGTTCTTCTGTTCGCTTAGACTGTTACCCACGAGCACTGTGAACTTTCGCTCCATCCCCTATTCAACAACAGACGAGATAGAATGAATAATAATTTAAACGTGACATGCCGAGAGAGTCTGAGTTTGAATCTGGGTTTTACGGCGTGTCGGCACGATGACGGCCTCTTCGCGCCTTTCAAGGTCTATTTGGGTACTTTATTCCTGTGTGGTATTCACAGCTTCATCAATTTAAGTTTCACAAATAGAATGAAATAGTTCCATATAATTATTTTATCACATTAGTAAAATTCTCAAAAGTTGTTTTGTACTGGTCTGAAAAGAGTTCCGTAACTGTGAAATTAATGACTTACCGGCTGGAAGAGTATTCTTGGTTTTCTTTACTTGAATTAATGATGATGGCGATCGGAGGGAGTGAAATTTACTGGGTTTTCAGTGGTAAAAACTGCTCTGACGGCAGTCACAGTTCTGAACGTCAAAGCATTTATAATCTTAGTGCTAGTGGGTGGCGGGCGTGTGCGACAGACCGAGACAATTAATTCTGATGTAACAAAAAGTCTCTGAAGGATCATTCCACGACAGCTGACCTGAAAAAAAAAGTTGCTATCTGGAGTCTAAACAATTCCATCGTAACTAAGAATTATTAATTGTACCAAAAACGCATGAATTCAGAAGAATAGTATTACTATTGTACATTCATTGAATATGCTGTAACTGATGGTCACATGTCCGTGTCTTTGATCCCAGATATGATTATGATAGGCAGGATGTCAATGATAGACGAAAACTTAGATGTAGGCCTATAGCAGATTTATGGATCATTTTTAGGTTGTTTGTTTTGCCCTCAGAGTGACTATTGTTTGTAGCATGGGCCCAGTTGGGTTTTCTTTGCACAATGTAACTGGGGAAAAGTATAAGTGCTAGGGCTGGGGATAATAGCATTGCGCTTGACTTGCCGGCCATAAATCGTTGGCCAAATAGCCATAACAATATTTTCCGAAACTGACGAGAAATTGGTCATACATGTTCTTTTCGGATTTGGCTGCATGGTCCAAATGACCCATGCATTTTTAAAATTAATTTATCCATCTCAGCTATAATGCGCACTTTTTTCAGGAAATAGTACTGGACCACGTGATGGCCGGATCGGACGCACGAATTTGACTGGATGCAGAATGCGGAAGTGGTCTGTCTTTATGTCGATGTTGACATGAAGTGAAGACATGGCAGAATAATTATTACGGCAGAACTATCACACACCCATTTCGATGTAGTGGTGGCACCTACATGCTAGTCAAGTAAGTATTCATAGAATCTATTTGTAGATGATCGTAGCGCCAGCTTGTTTGTCATACCCTAGGGGAGAGTGCTGTAACTTTGACCATTGAGTGAAGCAATCCAGAGATCGTCCATCCTTTCGGCCCCTGTTTTTCTCGGATATCCGTTCCTGGAATATCTGTTCCAAATTTGAAACATACATTATTTCCTCGATTTTCATTTACTCTGACTGTGCTCAATATCACAATGGGTAGGCCTGTCCTTTGTCCTATGTAGGCCTACGAGCGTCCCATTTCACAACAATAAGATTAAATCAGAGACAAGTTTCGAGTCCCCACCAGACCACCGACCATCGAGAAATTGATTGAGTTGGATTCCGCCCCGAGATAGATTTAAATCTGGGACCTCTCTCATCTTCTTCAAACGCTCTAACCGTCGAACCACTACACGACCAATGTTAATTTTACACTTGTGTTCATTTGCATAGCATAACAAAATTACAAAGCTCTATTACAGGCTTTCTACTATAATATAAGCCGTGTATTTACCACCCCCATAAAAAAAAGAAAGCAAGAAAAGGGTGGATGTTATGTAACTTTTCATTCCTTTCATTACTTGCCACATTCAGGGCAGAAACGATTGTTCGTAAAACTGAGTGATTGTTCGCCCTAGGCGGTCTCTGATTGGCCCCACAGGAGTGATAGCTGACATTTTACACACAAACACAGCGATTACAATCTAGACTGTGAGGGCGAATGGCATTAGCCGGAATTTTAGAGTCAACGTCAATTTACTGAGGAACCTTTGCCCTTGATAGTAACCGTTTAGAAAGAAATGCACTTAAAACTTCAAAACACTAGATTCTGGTGTCCAAGCACACTGTATTAACTGTTTAAAGACTGGGACAAAAAGGAGTGAGGAGGGAAGGAGAAGGGGTAAAAACACCAGAATGCTCTATACTGCATTCTCCAGGAGGTAAAATGTGTGTGTGGGGGGAGGGGGGGGGGGTGAGGATAGGCTGGAACGTAAAAAATGGTAAAAATTGATGAGAATATAATGAAAGGCTTCATCTTGGTTGGAGAGGATGCTGATAAAGTTGATCTTGTTCATATAACAAAACAAAAAAACACGCAACATCCAAATAATATGAGTAAGAAAGACCCATCCAACCCTCTCATTATGTCAGTTCAAACGATGGGTTAGCTTTATGGACCTGTCAGCATCTACTTCACATGTAAACATCTGGATTTTATGCAGCGCCAACCGACATCACCAACGCCGGTAAAGGTCTGAAAAGTACAGAGAAAGACAGAGGCATAACTGATCATGACCTATTGGGGGAAAAGGGGTATAATTATAAAACTTTGTAAGATGTTACTAGAACTGTTTCATGAAAACGTTACAAACATCCACAAATAGAGAGGGTAAATGAATTTCAAAGCAAAGGTCAAGAGATATATTAATTTGCCAGAAAAATCGAGTCAGTGCTGAGTACTAACAACAAAAGTGTACCCTGATTCACAATGGACGCAGTGAAAGTAGAATATAGTATCAATAATGGATGGAGATTTCCATTTTCATGCAAAATCACCCAAGACATAAATTATTTTGTTCACCTGCACTGCATTTTATGTGATGGTTAAATTGGATATGGCGTTCATCTGAACAGGATGCTGCACAAAGAGTTCTTTGTTGAGACTTATAATTATAGAGAAATACTGCCCCCTCTCTCTCTCTCTCTCCCTCTCTCTCTCTCTCTCTCTCTTTCTCTGTCTCTGTCTCTCTCTCTCTCTCTCTCTCTCTCTCTCTCTCTCTCTCTCTTTCTCTGCCTCTGTCTCTGTCTCTCTCTGTCTCTCTCTGTCTCTCTGACTGTCTCTGTCTTTCTGTCTCTCTCTCTTTCTCTGTGTGAGTGTATGTCTCTCTCTCTCTCTCTCTCTTTCTCTCTCTCTGTTGGCCTGTCTTTTTTTTTCTCTCTCTCTCGGTTTGTCTGTTTCTCTCTCGCCTTTGGTCTCTCTCTCTCTCTCTCTCTCTCTCTCTCTCTCTCTCTCTCTCTCTCTCTCTCTCTCTCTCTCTCTCTCTCTCTTTCTATCTCTCTGTGCTTGTCTGTTTCTCTCTTTCCGTTGGTCTCTCTCTCTCGTATCTCTCATCTCTGTCTCTTTCTAGATCTTAATAACTTTGTCCCCTAAGGTACGACTGTGCCTATAACGCATGGCAGGGTAACGATAGGGCGAGTCAGACAAAAAAAAAGGAGAAAGACAAGAAAAACAACAACATGTGAGTGTGCATGCACATACTCATTTCAGTTTATTTGATCATTGAAGGCATTAACGCGTGAGGGTGCGCGTACGCGAGCCATAATGCGTTGTGAGTAATGTGGAAACAATGAAATATCATTAGAATCCGTTGTTATACGATAGGTTGGCTGCGCCTATGACCGGGTCAAGTGCAGCTCCTACATAAAATGAGCCCACCCATTCATTCCTTCTTTATGTTACATCCTGCATAAAAAAAAAATTCAGGGCGTTTATTTGCTTGATGTAGACTTTTATTGTTAAAGAATTAGCGAGCTTTAGTTCGTAAGCTTATCGGGCAGTTGCCAGTTGCCCTGAACAGAGGGATCGTGCTATGTTCTCAGAATGGGTAAGGTAGGTATAGGCTGGGTGTGGCGTAGGCGGATAGATGGGTGGGTGAGAATATCGTGAGGTGGAGGTAGGTAGGTTAGTGGATTATGTGGGTGTGTGTAAGTCGGTGGATGGGTGAGTGGATGGGTGAATAGATGGAGTATGCGGGTAGCTGGATGGATGAGTGAGGTTTCAGATGAGTAGATGAGCTGGACAGGTGAGTGAGAAAGTAGATGAATATAATACTTATTATCATAAAGATTTTTAATTCCCTTATAAAGTTTTATTGACTCTGGTGACAATGATTGTCGTGGTAAAAGTCATAATGAAATAAACACCCAATTTTCCATCACTTGAAGATGCAAAAGCATATTAATAAAACAACTGAAAGTTGAAGTAAGTACAATGTAAATAATCCACATGCATTTCATGGGTACTTCAGTATAATCGAACGCCTTGGAAGATTTCTCTGCATATTTCAGTAAAAAAAAAAAATTGTAAAATGAACTTCACGTAGATGAAGTCAATTACTTTATTCTTTTGTGAGGATGATGATGGTGATAATGGTTTTGGTAGCCTTTGCTGTGATCAGAGTCGAGCATTACATCATATTATAAAGGACGTAAGGCCTCCAATGTAATTATGTAAGGCTTTTTAACTGCTGAGCCTTCAATTCTACAAAATATATTAGGTATAGAAAGACATAAAGGTGTGCGTGGGCATATTTTAAAAGGTCTTGAAGTCGCTTTATTTTTAATACTTTCGTTGATTTAAGCCACACCTGAGTTGAACAGAAGGTGTTCCGGGATTTTGAGCCGGAATTTTTTTTTTTTAAATACGCCTTGTTTTCGAGTAGTATTAAAAAGTATGACAGGAAATTTCGTTCTGCGCCTCAATTTACACATTCGTGGCCGAAACCCAACTTTTAAAAAAATCACAATTGGTGTTCCCGCGTCAATGGACCAACTAGTAAATATAAGAGAAATAATATTGTATGAATTTCACACACATTTTTCAGTGTTTGATGGTTACATATAACTTTACCCGTTAATGCATGTGACCAGTCTGAAGGCATTCTCGTAGATTAGCCATTGTTAAATCGGCCCAGTTATATTTCCCTCTACTGGTAATCGAGAAACACTGCGACATGGCAATACGCCTTTTTACTACTCCTCGGTTGATAACAAATTTTTAAGAATGTTGTTACAAGTACGTACGCCCCCCAAGTTTGTTGTTGTTGTTTTTTTGCGCTAGCCTTTTCTGACTCCAGAGCTAGAGAGCTCCTCCCGAAATACTCCTAACAACAGAAATTATTCTTTCAGATTTTCTTTGGTTTTGTTTTCCTGCTGACTTTTGGTTTAAAGGGTAGGGGGCAGGATTAAGAATTCGATCAGATTTAGGATTGAGGATAAGGACGCGGTTAGGGGTAGGTACGCGAAACGCTTGGGGAACGTACGTACGTATAACAACCATGAATTTTTAATTTTATGCACTTCTCCGGTGGGGGGGGGGGGAGGAGGCCTTTGCATAAAATTATCCAAACATTAGAAGTTGTAAAACGTCCATTTCAATATTGCCATTGTCTGTTAACGAGTGACAGACGGTTTTCAGCAGAATCACCTATGTTTGGGCTAAACAAGTTCAGTGGGCACAATGTTGCAGCATTCACCCGCTATGAGTATGACCAGGCTCCCCAGCAAAGCCATTTCATTATTATTATTATTATTATTATTATTATTGTTATCATTAGTATTACTACGACTACTACTACCACTAGGTCAGAAAAGGTAACAATAGATCAGTTCCGTCTACCGCCCGACACCGTACATGGAAGCGAAGAATGGTCTTTCCGCACATACTTTTCGATTCTACTCGACGAAATGGAGTCGTGGTCCGGTCCAAATTTTATATGCTTAGCATGCAGGTTCATCGAGGAAAATGTCGGAACATTTTTTCTTCTGTTCAACCAAACATACTAGAAATGATGAATCTAGTATCTTTGGTTCAACTCAGTTCGTGGCTCAAAATCACCGAAAGTATTAAAAATGTAGAGAATTTCAAGATCTTCTAAAGTATGCCCACATAGTACACCTTTACGTCTTTCTGCGTGTAACACGATATTTTGTAGAAATTAAGGCTCAACATTTAAAAAGTCTTTCATGATTACGCTGGAGGCTATACTTCCTTTATAATATGACTTTCATTTTTCCTTTTCAGCCAAATCCAAAGTGTCAGCTGGCAACTGGTTCGGGGACACAAATACTTTGTGCACACACGTCAAAATGATGAATTACAAACTGAGTCAAACTTGCCTGAGGCTTTGAGGGAAGAATCAAGAGACACACCTTAAAACATGGTGTCAAATTGTCTCTTCAAACTGGCCCAGCTTCTTAGCCTTCTTGGCGCAGCAGTGTACACGCTGAGCTTCCTTGCTAAATCTAGCCATCTCTTTCATCGCTACAAACTGGTATGGTCAGATCTCCGTTAATTTAGTGAAAATTGACAAGCGTGAAGCTGTGTTTTCATGCGTACAGAAACGTCAAAGGAAACGTCAAAAGTTCGTCGAGTAGTAAAGAGAATGAGTGTTTCCGTGTGTACGGAAACGGCGTTTTCTTAAAGATGAAAACAATCCTTCTGATTCACTACTTGAAATTGTTTTTCCTGACGTTTCCGTTGCAGTTTCCGTTTGCGTACACGTAAAAACCCAGCGTGTGGATGGATTTTTTAAAGTGGTTATAATATTTGGGCTATGTGGTCAAACTGGGTTTTGTTTACACAGCTAATTTTGAGAAGTGCAAGGGACTAGGATTAGGATTACGATTAGTCGCCGTACCTACCACAGTAATCTCAACTGCCACCAACCCTACAAAGATCCTGACTGCTAAGTTTGCTCACAGGAATGACAATGTTCCTACGTAGATCCGCGGGTTATGACATCGAGCCGACTCTGTTGAGGTAGGGAATCTGTCCCCTACGATATTCCTACTAACCCTGCATAATTCCTACACAAATCTGCGTCTGATTTGACCCAGGGATTCTGGCGGGATTTTCCCCCGGACTAAACGAGCACAGTAACGTTTACGAAGTTGGCCCCAAACTGGCTACAAAAGAGCCAACTGCGAGTATGTTAGCCACATGGCCCAAATAGCCGGCACCAAATATTTAATGAAGCGCGGATGCAAACCAGAGACAATGCTGTTTGAAAGGTGCGTACGGGAATCAGACTGAGGGATACAGCAGATCCGCCTGCCTAACCGATCAGAGCACCAGCGGTCGTTTTTGTTGTTTTGTATAATTCTTGCCTTTGGCATCGCCCATTAAATTTGGCAAATATTTATTCACTCAGGAATGTCTCGGATTCTTCAGCGGAAACTCTGTACTAGTTAGACAGCATGACAATTAAAATGCGGACTTTGGTTAAAATTTAGTTCATTAGAAATAGCGCCCGGTCAGTGCAAGCATATAGGAATTTTGGGACTTTTCTCATACGTTTCTGTCCCTGATCTTATGGGAGATATGATCGAGCATCTAGTCTTCTCGGATAAGGACGACAAACTCGGAGGGCCTGTGTGCACGTTGTGCACATTAAAGATGCCTTAGCAGTTGGAAATCGAAAAGAGCAGGCCAAACAGGCCACTGCCTGGGCAAAATTAAATAAATTTATCCCTACCACTACTCCGCTCCTCCCCCCCCCCCTCTCAACTCCCCTTGCCAAAACGCTGACCAGCTTTAGACTGTCGCGACGACCTGTCTGCTCCAGTTGTAACTGGGCCGTAATGACAGTAAGGCAAATTTCCCAAATGGGATCAAAGAAGTATGCAAAATGCAAATACAAAACAGAAAACAGATATTTATTTCTGTCTTTGTTTGGTAGCGTAAGGGTTAGAATAAAAGTATTTTTAAACACTTGTAAATATAGAATTTACTTGATGTTGTTTTTTCCTTCTTAAAATGGCATTCTTTTGTTGCTGCTATTGTTGTTGTTGTTGTTGTTGTTGTCGTCGTTCCAATTAGACAGCATGGCAAATAAAATCCTTCGCGGACTTTGGTTAAAATTCAGTTCATCATAAATAGATGTTTATTTCTGTCTTTGTAAAAAAGGAGCATTTTCAAACAATTATAAATAAACATGGAATTAACATGGAATTTAACCTATTGTCGTTGTTGTTTTTTCTTAAAACGACATTCTGTTGTTATTGTTGGTGTTTTAATTTAATTATCTATTTGTGACCAGGTGGGCCGAGTCGTAGCCCTGTTTTGTCACCCTGTGGCAGGTTGTAAAGGCATGGTGGGACGTACTGCCCTGTGCACCACATCGGGAATCCGGGTGATGGGCTTGTTTGACACCCAGTTTGTTCTCGCTAGGAGGACTGGGTCGGGTATGACACTGTTGTTCGTGTACTACTTACTTAACGTTTCTTGTCTGTAGCATAGTTTTCTTCAGGTACTACTGCCTCTGTTATGTTATCAAAATGTGTGTGTTCTGTTACCGACTGAAAGTCTTACTGCTGAATTAGAAATGTGCCTTCTTGTTGGCTTGGCTGAAAGAGCTAAGATCAGAGGAGACTTAACTGGAGCTGACGGCTCCCATTATTTTAATGGGTTGTTTTGTTTTTTTTGAGGGGGATGGGGGTTGGTACGGCACCTTTTGAAAACTATTCTTTAAAATTGGCGGGGGGGGGGGGGGGAATTCTGGCCGATTTCTTAAGCATGTCAGAAAAATTTGGCTCAAATTTGGCTTCAGGGCCTGTGCTCAGCCTACCCTCCCCTAGTTACTCTATTGGCAAAGATTCACAATAACAAGGCTGAAATATGTACCAATCTACATCATACCAATTCAAGCAAGATAAAAGTCGTTCATGTCAGTGTTCCAATGTAGTGATTTTTCCCCGTGTTCGAAAAAAAAAGAAAAGCAGTGTCCATTTCACTAGATTCAAATCTAATGACGCTGCTGTTACACTCAGCTAGAGCAGACCAGCCGTTAATACTTGACGGAAAAGTATATTTTGATGTCTTTCTAAGTTAGTTTCCTTTCAGCAGCAGCTACATGTAATCAACAAGGCCTGACTGCGTGTGTGTACTGCATTATGTTGTCCTTAATAATTGTTCACACAATTAATATCTTATCAAATTCGTTATGATTCTTTTGCTGCATATTTGATACCAGCTGAGGCTTCCGGCGTTGCCCGGAATAAACCTGTTTCCGCCTTCCACCCCTCTCCGCGCACCTCTCTCTCTCTCTCTCTTTCTCTCTCTCTCTCTCCCTCTCTCTTGTGTCTTCTCTCTCTGTCTTTCTCTGTGTGTGTGTGTGTGTGTGTGTGTGTCTCTCTCTCTCTCTCTCTCTCTCTATCTCCCTCTCTATTACGGTCGCCCATATGCACCAGTGCGCTAATCCTGTAAGGTGCACCGAACTGAATGCGCTTGAACGACGATCAAATAAAAGCCTATAAAAGCCGAAAGAAGACATCAAGTGAAGACGAAATGAATGGAAAATAAACAGCTTTTTTTTAAACAGGTCCCTTACTATCAGCAATTAGCAATGATTGCGTTGTGATCCGGATATCAATTTAAACTGTATAAAAATTTTGAAGCTTACTATACTGTTTGATCTAGATCTATATAGAAGGTGTAAGCTTATAATGCTGATTGCGGTTCAGTTAGTAAGTGGTGTCAAGCATGGGCATGTACTGAAATGTACACAGTATTGATGATAACACTGTATATTCCAATTTACTAAGAGTATGTGAGGTGTTGTTTGTTTTTTGTTTTTTTTGTACCTTAAGCCATTAACGATTCCCGCATTTATCTGGTCACTAGTGTAGGTTCTTTATGCTTTATCCCACATATCAGTGTTCGCCAAATCCAGCCCGCAAGGGATGATGAAAGAGTTCTATTCGCCACCAATGGAAACAGTTGAAGCTTTCTCCGATGGTCAAGATCTGATGTTACTTGCACCGGGTAAAGACACGTTCACGTAAGACTGCTTAACTCTGTTTTGTTATCATTGTTGTCGTTATTGTTGTTGTTGTCGACGTCGTTGTTGTTGTTGTGGTGGTGGTGGTGGTGGTGGTGGTGGTGGTGGTTGTCGTTGTTTTGTTGCAGTTGTGTTCTTGTTCGTGGATGGTTGGCGGGCGCGCCTGGAAGATTCTCCTTCTGTCCTGTCATTCTGCTACATTCTGTTTATCGTCATGCTTTTTTCCTGGCACAATACGACAGTTATCGTTTCGGAGTTCTTTCTACAAACTCAGGCTCGTCTTCTTCTTCCTCTCCTTCTTCTTAAATACTGTACTTTTTTTTGTGTGGTTTTAGAGAACTATCGTGTAATAGTCAAGTTTCCTTTCAAGAGAATTTTTTTTTTTTTTTTATCAAGTACTACATTAACTGTGCCCTTGTCACTTTCAGCCAGTAACATA